>CM076583.1:1228107379-1228226744 GCA_034641835.2 Pinus albicaulis | reverse complement strand
CCGGAACCGGTGACCGGACTGGTGGACCTAATGAACCGGGTTTCTAACCGGAACCGGTCTAACTGGGAGCGGTCAGATCTCAATGAACCGGTTTTAAAAAAATACATTAAATAATTATTTTTTTAATAAAAAAAACTATTTTTAAGATTTGCAACCATGATTCCAAGCCAATAGAGACAAAATATGCAAAGTTTGCTCATTTATATACCATGCAAAGGTGAATATATCAAAATGGCACTCAGTGCAATACATATCATCGAAAAATACATAAGAAATGAGGCTCCAAATGGCCCATAAAGTCCAAAAACAATGCTACAAGCTATGAGGCCATTGGCCTAAAGGCTAATACAAGACTACACATGAATGATGATCAATCATCAAATTCATCACCGCTACTAGACACAGGATCAACATCGGCTGCTGCATAGACATCATCTGGATCAGAGTCTGAGGATGCCTCAGCCTCAGGCTCATCTGCAACTTCAGTACCCCTGCCACCAATAACAATAGAAGTGGACCTAATGGAAGCACGAGTTGCTCGAGGTGCATGACTAGTGTCGTCCATTGGTTGTTTGCCTTTGCTTGATGCAGCTACCAATCTTGGGTCTGCGTCTGATGGTGCCACCAAATCTGCTTCAAATTCACCCCCCGCTACTGTTGCATCAAAATCAAAATCAGCCTCAAACACTGGATCTTCAATCTCCTCCACCCATTCTGATGTTGGATCAATATCATCCAACACAATGGGATCTAGATCAGGTGTTTTGCTCATCAGTTGGTTCCGCCTCAAGCGAAGGTTGTATTGCACAAACACAAGATCATTTAACCGTTTCTGTTCCAAACTTTTTCTCTTCTTTGTGTGTATGCGCTCAAAAACAGACCAATTGCGCTCACAACCTGAAGCGCTGCAAGTTTGGTTGAGGATTCTAATTGCAAACCTTTGCAATTGAGGACATTGGCCACCAAATGACTCCCACCAATGTGCTGCAAATAAAAAGACATTCATTAGTAACATAGTTCATTTCATTACTTATTTACAAACAATTTAACATGAAAAGAAAAACAAATTGGAATTGCTTACCCGGTTGATCCACATCTCTTGCCATTTTTGCCAAGTTCTTTCCAAAGGTACCAGCTGCCATAGTGAAAAGAGTAGGTTGTTTATGTGTTTCCAGAAGGTTTGCACGGTTAGGGATCATGCGCTCCAAGCAACCAATCAATCCAGATCTGACCTCCCCATCCTGCTGATCTCCTAGCCGAGCTCTATAATGATACTTTGGGTTCAAAAAATACCCAGCTGCATGTATAGGACGATGGACTTGATTGTTCCATCTGTTATCAATGATCTCCCATATCCGGCCATATTTAGCTAACCTGTCCCTGTAAGCTGCCCGTATCTGCTCCTTGGCCTGATCCATAGCCTCATAAATGTATCCCATTGCCATCCTTTCCCCATCCACCATCCATAGCACCTTAACAAGGGGCTCAGTAATTTTTACCAGCTCTGAAGACCTTTTCCAAAAATAACTGTCAAAGACTTTCTTTTTGGTGTCTTTTCCATCTTGTCTACGAGCCCACCGGGATTCAGTCCAATCATCAGAAGAAAACATTTTCTGCGGGTTTTTCTGTTGAGAATTGAGACATTGCAACATGAGGAAGTGAGTTGCAAATCTCGTAATGGCAGGCCTAACAAGCTCTTTGCCCCCTGTGTTTTTCCTCATTAGGCTCAATACCCATGAGTGGTTGTAAATGTATTTTGTAATGCACTTGCCATGCTCTACAGTGCTTTTTACCCATTCCAGTTTGCCTATGTCCTCAAGCATGAAGTCTATGCAATGTGCAGCACATGGAGTCCAAAATATGGTACTATACTTGGACTCAAGCATCTTTCCAGCAAGAACATAGTTTGAGGCATTATCTGTGATGACCTGCACAACATTCTGCTCTCCCACTTCCTGAATAATCTCATCCAAAAGCTCAAATAGAAGGGTTGCATCCTTCACCTTATCAGATGCATCAATTGATCTCAAAAACATTGTTCCTCGAGGGCAAGCAACAAGGAAGTTAATGATAGTGCGGTTCTTTCCATCAGTCCATCCATCTGACATGATGGAACAACCTGTTTTGAGCCATGACTCTTTATATTCATCCAAATACTCATCAATACTAGAAATCTCTTGTTGCAAAAGAGCTCCCCTTAAATCATGTGCAGTAGGGCCTTTGAAGCCCTTTCCTGCAACAAAAACAGAGTCCCACATAGCTTGGTAATAAGGTGAGTTAGCATCATTAAATGGGATATCTGAATCATACCACCATCTAGCAATGTACTGATGAGAAGCTTCTTTGCATTGTTTTTTCCAATGTTGATCCAAAGTGGGTTGATGACTTGGAGTTGGCTGGGACATGGAGGCAGTGGCACTAGCAGGGGTTGTGGGATTAGCATTGGACGAGAAATAACTCATGAGGTTGGGTCTCTTTGTTGGGTTTGATCTTTTGCCAACAGGAGGAACATACTGAAAGGGGTTATTGGTGGAAGGGATAGAAGAGGAGTCTTGAATATCATACTCCTCATTTTCATACCCACTCTCTCTCATCATTTCTACTATTTCCCTCTTCCTTGCAATTTCATCTTGGATGGCCTTCTCCCTAGTCTTAGTCTCCTCAAACTTTTCAAGCTTGGCAAGGTATTCTGCCCTAATCGGACCTAACATTGCATTAGGTGCATCACATGGCGTTACATTGCCTCTTATCCCAGCCAAGTGATGTTTCAATCTAAGAATACCCCCACCTCCAATACATTTTCAACAAAGTTTGCATACCATCTTTCCATCAATCACATCACAATGGACCCATGCACTGTCCTTGGCTTTTGGAGGCATCTTGACTTGAAATAATTGAAATTTGGAAATAAATCTGCCATTTAAAAAAAATTGCAGCTAAGATAAATGGACAACTAAGGCTAAATTTACAAAACAAAATGCACATTCAAACATACAAAATTTGATAGCACAAGACTAGAGATTTTAGAGCAATAAAATAGCTAAACACATGAGAAAATAAATACATGAACAACAATGAAATGAAGGATTTTTCAAGTGCAAATTCTTACCTGGCAATGCAAACTAGCCTCCTTAGCGTCCTCTTGAAGATGCTAACGCTATTGACAGCTCCAAACTATCTCCAAGATAACTCCAACTCCAACTCCAAGCCTCCAAGATCACTGCTCCGGCAAACACTCAACACTCTCCAAGCTCTCAATCAAACTCACAAACAGCAAATGAGTTGGTGTGAGACAAAGGAGAGGCTGCTCCTCCTTATAAAAGATTGGGGAGGGTGTTTTTGGAGGGAAACAACCCTCCCCTTGGCTCCAAATCAGCCCTAAAACTTAATTGCCGCCGATAATGTGGGTCCGCGTAGGAGGTTAGCACCTCTTAATTGCCGCCGATAATGTGGGTCCGCGTAGGAGGTTAGCACCTACCCGGCCGGTTAGGTCCGGTTTTTTCCAAAAACAGGCGAAATGCCCTAATCAGTCGGGTTGCTTGGCCGGTTTCGACCGCTGGGCTATCTGACTGGCCGGTTTGGCCGGTTACCGGTTCAAACCGGCCGGTTTTTAAAACTATGGTTTTTCGTTTTTGCCACACCATTCTGCTCCGGATTGTTTTTAGCTATCCACTCTCTTTTGATGCCTTCCCTTGTGCAGAATCCAATGAACTCTTTATCTATGTATTCACCACCATTATCTGATCGCAATACCTTGATTCGCTTCCCTGTCAGATTTTCAACCAGAGCCTTAAACTCTTTGAACCTTTTGAAGACTTCATCCTCGGTCTTCAAAAAGTAGATCCAGGTTTTCCCGGAATGGTCATCAATGAAGGTGACGAAGTACTCGGCACCACTAAGAGCTGTAGTGGACATCGGTCCACAGATGTTTGAGTGTATCAAGTCCAATACACCCTTGGCCCTATTGTTGCTTCTTTGATATGCTGCCTTGGCATATTTTCCCAATACACACCCCTTGCAGACATCATCTCGTTTAGTGCTAAGCTTTGGAACACCTGTGACAGTCTTCTGGAGAGTTCTCAATGCCCCATGATGCAAATGCCCCATTCTTCTATGCCATGGGTCATTCAAGTCCGTTTCATCTGTGCTGCCGACCAGTGCCATTGGAGACTCAAGCTGCAACTTGTAAAGTTTGTTGCTTCTTACCCCGATCTGTGCCTTCTTCTTCCAACTTGGGTGTTTGACATAGACTCTATTGCCAATAAAGTAGACGTCATACCCTCGGTTTTGAAGCTGAGTCACTGAGAGCAAGTTCATCCCCAAACCCAGCACATGCAGTGCATTAGTGGCTCGGATCCTATTTCAAGCCTCGGTCTGAAAAACTACGGTACCTCTCCCAACATGAGTGCATTTTGCTTTATTACCCATGGTTATTTTGAAATTCATCTACTTTTCTCGGTAGTCGGAAAAACAGTCCCGTACTCCAGTCATGTGAGCAGAGGCTCCACTGTCAATATACCAGACATCAGAAGAGGCAGTGCTTGATACACAAGCAAATTCTTCCTCAAGTTTGGATGCCAAAACAGAGACATCATGATCCATCTGTTTTGTCATGCTTCTTTCCCTTCCTGGAGAACTATGTGAACCCTTCTGCACTGCTGTTGCAACAATAGACTTCCGTTCACTAGTTGATTCTCCCTTACCGTTACTCATCTCTGGCTTTGATACCATGTGAAATTCTCAATCTGAAAACTATACAGTTGCAGTGATAGATTTATACCTCCTACTTATTATTTCAATAAGTTATTTTTCAGAAATCTTCTGGCAAATATCGAAATAAATACTACTGCAACATTCACAAATACATATGCAGAGAAATAAACAGTAAAGGACATAAGCACCAGAATCAATCACATGTACACAATTATTTTGGGACAATTGTCCCCGGAAAAACCCAATGCGGGAAAACTGGTGCAGCAAATGAGGGTTTTATTAATTCTTCAGCAAAAGATATCTTTACAAGGAAATATAATGGCAGATAAATTGACACTGAATTTTCGGCTCCCTCGGACAATTCTCTGACACCCTGATCAGCCTCTGTTGGCTCCTGTGCCTGTCAGCGTGTTTCTCTGCGCAGTCTCAGCGCTGGACTACATAAGTCTGCGTAGGGATTGCGTGGGTTCTCTGCGGTGCACCCTCAAGCTGCCTCCAGTGGCCCACTGCTGCCCTCTGTCCCTGATCTCGATCACTACTGACTCCCTCCTCCTTTTGCTTTTGCAAACCCTTCGCCTTGCAACTCTCCCCCTGAAACTAAATTCTATTACTTCATAATCGATGTCCTTCGGGTACTAAGTGTATGCTCGGCTTGTCTTCCAAATGACCCTCAAGCCTTCTTTTATAATCTTCTCGTTGGAGAACCAACAACCCAGATTAGAAGATTAATCAAT
Organism: Pinus albicaulis; assembly: GCA_034641835.2. Lineage (NCBI taxonomy): Eukaryota > Viridiplantae > Streptophyta > Pinopsida > Pinales > Pinaceae > Pinus > Pinus albicaulis. The sequence goes on along the minus strand of CM076583.1, from coordinate 1,228,221,297 downwards.
GGCCAAGATTAAAACTTGACTTGATCCATGTTTTCTAGAAGATTCACGCTCTGACTTATTAATATCCTTTAATTATTTCATTCCCCTATGTTTAGACTTAGGGTCTTCATTAAAATAATTAATTATTTTAATAAGTCATGAACTAAGTGGAATTTCCACAAATGGTTTCTGGGTTCTTTGGAATGCTGTTGTCCAAGCCTCCCTGCAAAGTTTGAGACTTGGAACACTTCCGGATGCTACAAAAACCAACAATAAGCCTCTCAACTGCACGAAAAAAGGTCTACGGGTGCGGTTATGCATGTAGGTCCAAAAAAATGAAGCCTTATGCATGAGATCAGAAGTGCACCTGAAGTATGATAGTCCTACAAACATGGAGCAGACAATAGAATTTTCCTATGAGCAGGGAAGTTTTGACTTACTATAGAGAATGTGAAGCTGTTGACTAAACTTGTGTTTGCAAGGGACTAGAATATGCATATCAAGATGTTATTTTGATTTGATCATTGAAGTTAGTATATGACAATATTTGATAATGATTGCAAGGGTTTGACAGTATTTGGCTTATTGACTTGACTTAGTATAAATGAGCATAGTGGCTTGGATGATTGATGATGCTCTAGAACTTTGACTTGATGCTTGATAGTCCATAGATATGTTTTGGGTTATGGACTGATTGAACTCACTGTGATAACAAAATCAGGGCTTTGATTTGATAGCTGATGGTTTGCCTTGATGACAATGCTATGTGGGCATAGCGACCTTCAATGATTAATGTTGGCATTGATTTTGTATTGGCTTCATTGGCTTTGGCACATTGGTTGAAGTATAAACAATTGTGACTTATCCTTGGTATATGCATTTGCATCTAGTGACATAAATGATTCATCATCATAAGGATGACTTGATAAAGTTTGATTGGATAGTGCTTGGTATATAAAGGTTGTTGTAACTTGATATTTGGATGTGAGCTCTACCTAAGAGTTTGTCACAATGGTAATTGGCGGAAACTCTTATGATTTTTATTAGTTTCAATCTTGCTTCTAAGGTTTGATAAGTTGACTTAGTTGATTTGACTGCACAATATTGATTTGTGTAACATTGAGCGTATTGGTTTGGTCAAGTGTTATGCTTGCAGAAAGCATTGTATGAGGCAAGCTCCCCGAGCCTGGTATGTCCACATTGACAGTTACCTTGTGAAGCCAGTAAGGTGTGCAAATCCAAACCTCTACTTCAAAAGTAGTCCAAGGTATTGCTTTGATTTTAGTTTTATGTATTGATGGCCTATTCTTGACAGTAATGAGCCTTTGATGATCAAAGTAAGAGGGAGTTGGCCTCTAAAGTTTGAAATGACGAATCATGGCATGATGAATTACTTTTTGAAGTTTGGAAAATAAATCTATATCATGACGCTCTACGTAAGAGTTTGTCACAATGATAATTGGCAAAAACTCTTATGATTTTTATTGGTTTCGACCTGGCTTCTAAGGTTTGATACGCTGACTTAGTTTATTTGATTGCACAATACTGGTTTGTGTAAGACTGAGCATATTGGTTTGGTCAAGTGTTATGATTGCAGAGAGCATTGTATGAAGCAAGCTCCCTGAGCTTGGTATGTCCGCATTGACAGTTACCTTGTGAAGCTAGTAAGATGTGCAAATCCAAACCTCTGCTTCAAAAGTAGTCCAAGGTATGGCTTTGATTTAGTTTTATATACTGATGCTCTATTCTTGACAGGTGATGAGCCTTTGATGATCAAAGTAAGAAGGAGTTGGCCTCTGAAGTTTGAAATGACGAATCAAGGCATGATGAATTACTTTCTGAAGTTTGGAAAATAAAATCTATATCATGAAGCAATTGAAGAGTTTTTGGAAATTAGAAATGCAAATCCTTGGACACTCCGATTGATTTATGCACAGATATTGTTGGACCTTCCTTGGCAATCGACAGTTGATTGAAGCATTTTTGTTCCATGTGAACACTCATCCGTATATTCATATGTTTTGCATAGAATCTGAGTCAATTCATGATTGAGCCTCTTCATACACTTTGAGTTGCCGCCGAGCATACTTCAAGATATTTGCATGGGATGATTAATTTTTGGTTTGAGACATTCTTCCTGTGATATGTGATTGCATGGATGTACTGATGCTGTTTGGGATTGTTATTGATGAGATGCGCACATCTAGGTGCTGCCTTAGTATGAGATCTGCCATGATATTTTTGGATGAGAAGTTTGTAGCTTTAAGCACAACTGAGGTTGAATATGATGTTGTTGGCATAGCTAGTTGTGAGGTAGGTTGAAGAAGCTCTTTGGCGAGTTGTTAAAGCAGGTTCTAGATATGACAGGGATACATTGCAATAATATTGAATGGGATCCGATTGGCAGAGAAACCCGTATATAGTTGGGATTGAAATCTCTTCATATATTGAGACAGTGCTGCCGTATGAGTCAAGCTTAGGCTTGTGGTTGCCGCCTCCGTGAGAGGGAGGATGAATAAAGTATCCTTTTTGTGACATATTTTTTGATATAATATTTGATTTGATTGTGACATAATGATTAAGCAAGTTCTAGATATGAGCACGATGATATGTTTATGATCTACAAAGAGCAGGATTGATCGAGAACACTGAGCCAACTCTTCCCCCCAGTCTGAGCTCCCAGGGTGAGGAATTGAGATGGAGGGCTCTTGGGGTTGAGGGATCTCTGGACAATAGGGTCGTAGATGTTGCTCCCCTATCTGTCACCCATAAGGTCAAAGATGTTAGCTCCCCTATTGGTCACCCATATGGTCGAAGATGTTAGCTCCCCTATCTTGGTCTATGCAGAGTATACCCTAGTTGGTATCATACCCACAAGCTGGGCTTGTTGGAAATACCGCTTATTGTTTGGCCAACAGGTTGAGAAAGTGTTTGGGGGTGTGTAATCCTTACCTTTGGTAAGTCGGGTATCTCACCCAAGCTGATTATGATGCAGGTGTTCTACCACGACTTTGAGGGTCATTTTTGGAAAGATCAGTGAGCAATAGGATGGCTGTGATCCTCACTTCGTATAGAAAGTGGTATCTCGCCCATTGATTACATCATGGGATGGTTGTGATCCTTGATTGGTAAGTAGTATCTCGCTTGTTGCTGGACATGAGGTGAGAGTGTCCAACATGACCTTCCTTATTGTCATTTGTTTATGGGTTGAGATGTACTCCTCGTTGTAGTTTCAGTTTGAGATGTGCTTCTTGATATTGTTTCGGATTGAGATGTGCTCTTTGACCTAATAAAGGGTGGTAGCTTAGGCTCCCCTCCAAATTCAAATTCTTCTTCTTTTAGATTCGAGAATGTTCAACATATGAGCAGAGACAATCAAGAGATAAGCAAAGATGAGCAAAGATGAGCAGTGATGACATTTGATGACGAGATACTTGAGATTGGATATGATTTGATGACAGGATACTTGCGAGGATTACATGATGTAGTTGGAATTTCTCCTTAGTTGAGAGAGAGTATTAATTTGGTAGCTTAGTGACAAATTCCGACAATGGGACAAGATTCCTCTTTTCGAGAGGACCAATTTTGTCTATTGAAGCACTCAATTCGGATAAGGGAAAGTGTATTTTTGAATTAAAGCCCAGATGTGCATATTTGATCAGGTCAACCCTAAAACAAATTGGACACCCTTGGAAGTCTATAAATACAAGTGACCTCAACCTCATTTGGACATCATCATGAAGCATTCTTCTGTTCTCTTCTTAGGTTTTGGCTCGCACAGGTTTGACGTAGGTCTGCGGAGATTGGTTCATATAGGTCTGAGATTGCAGGGTTTGAAGCTCGCACGTGTGAATTAGGGTTTTGGTTTCTGACCGCAGGCTTGTAAATGGCAATTTTCCTCTATAACTGCAAGCACGAAGGCTCATGCGTGCAGTTGGAGGGTTTCATCCGGATGCACATCACTCTTTATGTGCGGTTGGGACCTAGGGTTTGGTTTTATTAGTGGACCACAAATCTCGTTCGTTGACCGCAAACAATGACAGTTGATTGCAGGCTTTTGAAGTAGGGTTTTGATTATTAGCATTGTTGGGCTCATCTCATGAATGTTGTTTAGCAAATATTGCTAGATAGGATTATGGTTGAAGATATGGATTATTGTACTCTCTCATTTGCTGAATCATTCAATGACAATCTAATAAGAAAAATAATTTGAAAGGGTTCTCCCCATAGTGGGGTTTGCCTTGGTCTCCGACCAATCTTGGTGTATCTATGTGTGAATGGTTTTCTTCTATTGTTCCTTTATGTTCCGCTGCATTGATGATGCTATTGTTCTTTCTATATAGTTGTGTATGTTGCTGAATAATGATGTAAATGTGAATAATGTTATGATGCTTTGGGCTGAATTTAATATGGAAATAATGAAATGCAATTATCAAAGCAAAGAACAATATAGCCCTAAGAAAAATTAACAATACTTACAGCTGTCCCTTTGACCAAGCTACTGTGCTATGAGGGGTGTATATATGCTGCCATAATCTCCCCGGACTTGCAGCTGGTGTCATCCATACCCACTCAGTTGGTTTTGAACCCGGGTCTATGAGGGGTGTATATATGCTGCCATAATCTCCCCGGACTTGCAGCTGGCGTCATCCATACCCACTCAGTTGGTTTTGAACCTGGGTCTCTGTGTTAATACAAGCCTTATCACGACTTTGCTTGCCACTAGTGGACACTCGTGTGGGTTACAAAGGACTGTACATTGATGATTATGGGATATCTTTGCATAGATTTCCAACTTCTTCACGAGTTTTTGCATAAGAACATATTGGACAAGATTTGTCATCAAGCAACACTAGAGATAATCCTGATAAGAATTATGTAGGATTTGATTACTCACAAACCCTTAAAGTAGATTTGATTTGCAATCCCGCAGCATTTTTGATCTATCATAAGGAGGTTCTATAACATAAACTAGAGATGATCCTGGTAAGAATTATGTTGTTTTTGATTACTCGCAAACTCTTAAAGTTAGATTTGATTTGCATTCCCACAGCATTTTTGATCTATCACAATGAGGTTCTATTACATAGGGTTGTTTCTGTACATGCGATTTTCAACTTTGTATTATGCCTTTTCTTGATCAGGTCTGTGTACGTGCTTTCTATCATCTGATTTAGTGCCTCAGACCATCAAACCACAATTTTGTTTCAGGAATATAATAAAAAGGAATTTTCAATACTTTGTAGAAATAGTGGCAATATAAGCAACTTTTTACAGGTTTGACTAGGAAAATAAACATGGCTAATATACACAATAATGCTATTGTAAAGTTAACAAACCTAGATGTTTTTCTTACAAGTTCCAATTTCTTTTTGATTTATTTTTGAGAGTTCTTTAAACAGATAAATTTTCCTACGTATTATTGATGATGCACTTCTATCTTAGGTATGGGACAAAGAGATTTCCAAGTACCTTGCTAGCTTGTTTAGGGAGAACATCGAATCTACTTCAGCTTGAGGACTGCATTGAGCTATGTATTGTATATTCATTGAAAATCATCAATTGTTTTTTTCATGCTCTGGGGTTTTGACTCATTGACAAGGCCATCCAATTGTGATCTAAGGTGTTTTGCTCAGCATGTGAGAATGTAACTCATGTAATGAGGATTAATGTTTTACAGTGGAACTGGCCTATGAACATTTGTGTTATCACCCTTTTATATTTGCATCCACATTTCATATTCGTCTGGATTTAGTACAAAAGTAGAAACATATGCAGAATTGACTTATTATATGAATTGAAAGCTTCAAGTCGTCCACTTTTTTGAAGTATTTATATAGTTTATGCGACATAGGTTTATTGTATATCATCATATTAAGCTTGGCCTACTCTTGAAGTCTTAGCAGAAACGTGGCATATCATTGTGATGCTCCTTTTGTATTTAGTAGAAAAAAGCATAGCATTTATGAATTTATGATCTTCCATTGATGGAATTTTAATTCTGATATATCATTCTTTTTCTTCACATTTTACTTGTAGGTTTCTTCTCCAGGCGCTGAAAGGCTTGTCAAAGTGCCTGATGACTTGGAACGTTTTAAGGACTTACCTATGTATGTGAGCTATGTGGAGGAAACTTCAAACACCAAGCCTGGAAACGAAGTACAAGATGGAGTTTTCCAGCTAGATTGTGTCAGCTTGGAACTGGGGCAGTGCACATGGAAGCTAGCCAACGTGAAACAGAATAAAGAGGCTTTAGGTAAAGGTAGATCTCTTAGCAGAAAGCAAAAGGATTGGAGGTTGCTTTTGCCTTTTACTTCCTTGAGGCTTGTAAGATTGTATATGGAAGGGTGATATATGGTTCAAAACTTCAAAAAGTAGATAAAACTTTCTATTACCAGATGTCAGTTAAATTGGAAACTGACTTTGTGCCACGTTTATCTATATGGTTTGGCGATTTACCAAATTGGCTTCATGTCATGTGCATCCATATAGTTTGGTTGCTCAACCAAAGCATCTCCTGGTCTTAGAATCACATATGATTTTCCTTCTGGTATATAAATCCTTTGAAGGATGCAATTGACTAAGTTACCTTTCTGTTTGAAATGCTGCAAAATCATGTTTTATGAATGGGATTGGTGAACATTCGTTAATAAGTGTCTTAGCCTTTTACAAATCTCATGATTCTTATTTCTAATTTAGATGCAGATCTGGTTCATCAAAAACTGCAAAGCACACTGGTTGTTGTCAAAATGGGAAAAACTAGAAATAGAAAACTGTTGAAAGGTCATCTATATTTTGTGATCCAGTTTGAGGTTTATTTTATAGAAGCCTTCTGCTAAAATTTCTATGTCAAAAACTGTAAAGTTCTATTCACGTCACTTTTTTCTCCTTGTCAAAAGGCCTTTATTGGAAAATCCAAGGATTTATCCTCCACTGTTTGGGAAAGTGTTCATGCATCTTTTATGTGATCTAGTCTCATTTTGAAATTGCCACTTGTTAAAATGCTTTGCAAACATCTGCTTGAAGATAAATTTCAGGAGAATGTTTGAAAATTATAAACCTTTGAAGGAAAAGCTCATTACAGTCATAGATGCCAGAGGGTTAGCATCTAGATCAATGTTATGAAAATCACGATAAATTGTGTGGTCAAGATATTTAACCCTGGGTGATTTTATTGCAGAAAAAAAATCGTGATAAAATCCCGAAATGTGAAAAAATTGTGTGGTCAAGATATTTAACCCTGGGTGATTTTATTGCGGAAAAAAAATTGTGATAAAATCCCGAGATGTGAAAAAATTGTTGGGTTGTGGGGAAAGGCGCTTTAAGGCATTATTTTAGGGTTTCTTTCAACTCATTTAGCAAACAGAAAGAAGGGTTTGAAGAGCAAAGGAGTAGGAGACTGGTTTTGCTTGAGCCAAGGAGGAGGACACAATTTTCCTTTGCCATCACTGTGTTTTTTTTGAGTGGTGATCGATTTTCCTCAACTGTGGTTGCATTTGCAGGTATGGGAATCAATTTCCACCACTTTCTATTTTTATTTTTTAAATATATTTTTCATATTGTTTCCTTTACCCATTTGTTTTCCATCCTCTGGCTAGGGAGAGACTGTGTTTTGTTTTCCATCATCAATTTATTGTGGAGTGGGGAGGGTTTCCCAAATTCCCAAAGCTGGTGGTGTATTTGTAGGCATGTCCACCTCGTTTTCATTAAACAAATTTTTGACAAGGTTTGCATACCTATCATTTTCCCCTCATTTTAGTTAAATTTTTAACAAGAGATCTATTGTTCATGTATCATTTACATTTGTATTTTTTAATGCATTTTTTTTTGTATTTTGTTTCTAAGAATGTTGATTTTTTTTTCCAATAATTTTTTTAATAGTTATTATGTTTGTGTTACATTGATGACTGAAAATGTCAAAAAATTTGGGCCCTATGTGGGAATATGGTGAACCCGATAGGGAGTTCAATAGACAAGCTTTGAATTGCAAGGTTGTGTGGGAAGCGTATGACAGGGAGAATCTCTTAGTTGAAATTCCACCTTGCACAAATTTTGGGACATGATATGGAGCTTTGCTTAGAAGCAAGTTCAAAAATCATTCGTATTGCCACAAAAGTATTGCAAGACAAGGATGTAGCCAAAGAGAATGTTATCACTCCACTGGGTCTCTAAGGCTGAGAAAGAGTCCAAACAGAGGTAAACATAGACCAATATTTTAGCTTGGTAGCTAGCCCTACCAAATTGGAGAGGGCTCTCTCCACAAAATCACAGCCAAGACAGCTGGATGAATTAGGGTTTTAGGCTAGGTATGAGTACATGGGTTTGTTTGTTTGAATAGGTTTGCTTTATGGGTGAATTAGGTCAAAGAGGCTAGGTCAGGGCAAATAAGATTAAGATTGTAGTCCATTCAATGGGGCAAGGTAGGTAGGAAGGCTAACACTTTAGGGTTTCAGGGTGAGATGGATCAGATTGATGAGGAGCTAGAAAGAGTAAGGCAAAACATGTATTCTTTCTAAACTGAAGAAAATGAAAAAATTATGAAGATTTTCCCAAAACAGAGCATGAGAGATGTATTCTGCCTATCAACTTGAAAACTAGCATATAATAGAGATGAAATGGATCATGAAGACAAACCATTCATACATATGTAACATAAGAAGAAACTATGCTAAATTTCCATACCACAGTTATCCCAAAGAAATAACTGCAACTCTTTCATTAATTTCTTGCCAAACACTGATTACACTAGAGTCTCTGATCAATACCACAACATCCAACCTCTGAAATGAGTCAAAAAGTACAAGATATAGTCTTCAAAACAACTTATCCCAACCTCTGGGTCGAATCCTTGAGTGGAGGAGTAGTTCCACCAAAAATTGCACTGATACCTAGAGTGTAGGGAGATCAAACTGACTCATTCCTCACTTTTTGGAAATTGATTCATTACATCTCATCAAAAGTTTTCATCTAATGTATTTACCCTAGGTAAGTGTAAAAACACTAAAATTACATTTACATCATGAATTACATTGGTAAAAACACCATTTGCCAAGGTGAAAATGGAAAAACTGAGAAAATTTGGAAATATCAGCAAACTCAGAAAATTTGTCAAAAGTGGAGCGCCAAGGTGAAAAACGCCAACTTCAGCTCCACTTTTGAGGGGGTTCAAGGTGTCCAAATTGAACTTAAGAGAGCTTATTGGAAAGCATGTCCAGTCTAGTTTCTAGACTTATGCTTAGTTTCTAAAATGGTGTTGATTTGACCCTCCAAAACTTGATTCTCCCAAAACTGGTCAAAAGCGCAACGCCAGCCTCCAAAACAGGGCATAAATGTGATTTTTTTAGTGTTTTTTGACTTTTTGACTGCTCCTTTGACCCAAAAAAGTTTTGTAAAGTTGTTTTCCTGACTGTAATTGGCCTTCTGAATCTAATAGTGCTTTCAGTTTGGCCACTGGAGGCCCCTAGAAAAAGTGCAACGCCTAGGGTGCTGTGTTTTTGACAGTGTGACTGTGTAAAACTGCCAAAAATGCAAAAGTTTCTCCATAATTTCTTCTGTGGGAGGCTAATGAGGTATGTTAGGCAATGAGTGATGCCTCAACAAGGATATCAAGCTTGTCCTCTTCAATTTGCTTGGTTAGGGTTTCAAATCTTGATTTGGCCTTTTGGAGCTTTGACCTTGCAATCTGATTTCTTTTGCAGTAGTGTTTTGCCCTCTTCCTCAGTATGCCATTGTCCTTTTTTGCCTTTTCCAGGAGCTTCTCAAGATGCTTGTTGGCCCTGTCAAGCTAATGCTCTCGGTTCTCATTGACCATGATAGCAAACTGCTCATTTAGAGTGAGCTCATTGACAAGTTCAGCCTCCTTTTGCCTCTCTAGTTCTAGAGCTCTTTTCAGCCCTCTAGTCCTAGGCCTTCTTCTTGGCGCTTGTTCTTCTTCTTCATTAGTCTCACCATACCCCTCATAAGCCTCATCAAGCAAAGCCTTTGCCTTGTTTTCTTCTATTTTTGCCTTGAGAAGTTGCATCTCCATGATTGCCTGCTTGGTTTTTAGTTGTTGATTTTCCTGCTCATAGTATGAAATCACAAACTTAGATCTCTCTAAGTTGGTATGAAGCTCCCTGATTTGGGCATCCTTCTCCTTGATAATCAAATTGGAGGCCTTATCATCATGCTGCTCATCCAAGTCAACAAGGTCAAAATCTGCTTCTGTCTCATGGAGGTCTTCCTCCTCGTGAATGGCTTCCTCATGTATATCTTCCTCTGGCATCTTTTGTTTCCCCTTCAGTACCTGCTTTGTTGGTGAAGAAGGCAGGGCCCCTCCCACAATCTGTGGGACAAACACTTGCCTATGTCGTCTTTGATATGTCTTTGCCAATATGCCCGATTGAGCCCTCTTAGGCTTTCTGACCTCAACTCTGCTAGGTGACTCATCCTGACCATGAAATGGTAATCATGGTGGTGATGGTGATGAAATAGGGGAAGTGGATTGGGGTGGAGGCATAGATGTAGTAGGATGAGATGAAGAAGGCACATCTTCAACATGTGGAGCAGTGAGGATGTCATTGGCAATTAAGGTGTCCCATGAGTTGTTCAACTGGTCAATGTGATGGAATATAATGATTTTGATCAATGAGTGGTGGAAAAGGTTGTTCATCCGTTGGTCATAGTCTCTCTTTTGTACAATGAATGCCATTTTGTCTATGCTCCTGAATAGATAGTGTGGGATATTGAACAATCTTACTCTTGTGAAGTGCATAAGTAGTCTAATGTGGTATGTGTAGAGCCTAGAAAACCTTCCTTCGCAAGAGAAGTACTTCATGATGATTTTCATCATGGGTGCATATGTTGTGTAACCAACTCCAAAAAGAGAAGAAAAGAGATATGAACGCCTTAGAAATAAGCCACTTCGAGGGGGAAACCTCAAATACATTACATAAATGAACAATTCTTGGATGATACAAATGAACAAAACCTCCTTCTATATATAGGAGTCCATGGGGCCACAATATAATCCTAGTGGAGCCACAATGTAATCCTAGCCGACCTAACAATAATAATGTAAGGGCACAATAATAACAATATGGGGGTTACAGGGGTACAATAATAACAATAAGGGGAGCTACACTAACATAATAAGGGGCTACACTATTAATATAGGGACTTAACATGCCCCTCTCCTTCAAACAAGTGTTGTCCTCAACGCTTGATTATTTCTTGATGCTTCTCTATAAAATTCTCATCCTCCCATGTGGAATATTCTATAGGAAAGTTCTTCCACTTGCTGAGATACTCTGAAATTGATCGTACTTGTCGATTTCTTGTTTTTGTGACTGCTTCAAAACTTCTTTCGATGTGATGTTCATATTCCTGTTGTTTCATTAGATTCTGCACCAAAGTTAGGTTATCCTTTGAGAGTTGGAGAACTTCTTGTTGATGCTCGATGTCATCTTCCACTAATTTATCATCCATATTAGCTATTATTTTATCCTTCAAACCATCCAACTTAGCCTCCATTTTTTCTTTAAAACCATCTATGTCAGCTTCGGTTGCTCTTCGTAAGATCGAAATTTGTTGCACTTGGTACCGTAATTTTGATATCTCATACTGCAATTCTTCCACTTCATGCATCATAGTATAGATTTCTGAGGGCTTAATGGGTGTTGAATTATTTTTAGGAGGCATTTTAGAATGAAATACTGAAATATATGCTCAATAGGCCCTTGGAATCACTTCAAACTGATTTTTCAAACAAGATTTATGCAATTCCGAAAAAACAATACACACCTTTTACTTGCTTTTGAGGAGCTCGATATTGAAATTGTATTATCTCTGTGATTGCAGCTCTTCTATATCTGAAATTCAGAACTGAAGTAGCCCTCTGAATTATCTTTTGAATGCCAAAGGTTTGACCTGATTTGGATTCTCCAAGACAAAGTTATGTCTACTCTTCCACAATGACCTAATTCTGGACTGGTTCAGTAGAGCGAACTTGTAGGACTTGCCACGTGTCACTGTTTCGTCCTTTGTCTCTGAAATTGATAGCCAAGAAACTTAATTTTGACCACTTTTTACGACACTCAAATCCAATGCCCAGAGAGAGAGTTATTGAAATTTTCCCACGATCACCTCTTTGAGATGCAATTCAGGAGCCTGAAAAAGCACTACCTTCCACAGATCATATCTCCAAAAATATTGTGAACCAAGCTCTGAAATTTTTTGACGAATTTCCTCAGGGTTTCAGCTTCGCACCATACGAATTTCAGATTTTTAACCTTCGTAGAAAATTTTTTATAGCGAAAATGCCACGATGACCTGGTTAGGAGCTTGAAAAAAGGCCTAACTTCCACAGATGATATCTCTGAAAATATTGCGAACCAAGCTCTGAAATTTTTAGACAATCTTCCTCAGGATTTCAGCGTCGCAACCTAAAAATTTCAGCTTCTGAAACTTCGTAGAAAAAAAGTTATAGCGAAAATTCCACGATGACCTGTTTGGAGCAGCGAAACCCTAGAATCCCAAGCCTCTGATACCAAATGTTGTGTAACCAACTCCAAAAAGAGAAGAAAAGAGATATCAACGCCTTTGAAATAAGCCACTTCGAGGGGGCAACCTCCAATACATTACATGAATGAACAATTCTTGGATGATACAATTTACAAAACCTCCTATCTATATATAGGAGTCCATGGGGCCATAATGTAATCTTAGTGGAGCCACAATGTAATCCTAGCCGACCTAACAATAATAATGTAAGGGCACAATAATAACAATATAGGGGTTACAGGGGTACAATAATAACAATAAGGGGGGCTACACTAACATAATAAGGGGCTACACTATTAATATAGGGACTTAACAGCATACCTATCAAGAAGGTAGCTGAAAGGGAAGACTCTCTTCCTCTCATTTATGTACCTTGGTTTGATGAATGGTTCGTAATACTGATCCTCCAAATCTTTGGATTTAAACCACTTCTCACCCATGTTTGGAATCCCTGTGGCAGTAGCAATGACATATGTAGATATACTAAAGGTCACACCTGCAAGGGTCACCTGATTGTCTCTGAGGTTTGAAATGAAGACTCTATTCAACATAGGATGATTTTGGACCCTCTGAATCATGTTGCAAAAATCAAGGCAACCTACATACTCAAAACAACTAACTCTCATAGGAGAGGCCATCAGTTCATTTGTGTTGGTGGGCTCCAGCCTTAGGATTATTCCTCCTTTGTGAGGTCTTCTCTGTTCTCCATCCTCCTCTCTCTATCTATCCTCCGCTTCTATATAGTCTCTGTCTTCCTCCATAGTGTTTGGTGGCCAAGAAACCCTAGGGATGAGGTGGATGGGAATGGGGAGTGGAAATAGGTCTAGGGAATAGGGATAAGTCTAGGAAAATTTAGGGAGATGGGGGAAGGGGTTATGGAGCTTTGACAATTAAATTACAGGTTTGGGGAAGTGGCTGCCTAGGAATTTAGAAGCCTAGGACTTAGGGTTTTAGGGGAAAGGGATTTAGGGACTAGGAAATGGTAGTGTAGGGGTAGGGATAGGGTTTTTAGATATGTGGGAAGGAAGTGCAGGGTATTAGGACATCAAATTTGGGAATTAAGAATAAAACTAGGGTTTCTTCACTAGACCCAATGCCAATTTCACTTGGGAATAAAAACACTATGAAAATCAATGTTTAGGAGTGCAAGGAGGCAAGAAATTTGATGTACTTACTAGCTAGAGAGTGTTAGAGGCATTTGTTGAAGGTTTGGAAGAATTTGGTTGAGTTTTGGTGCCTTTTGGGCTTGCTGGACAAAAGCGCAGCTCATTGGGCAAAAGCGCAATGCCTTGCCCCAGAAGCGCAACGCCAATGAGAGAAAAGCGCATCGCTGCCTGCTGAAAGCACAACACTGGTTGAGAAAGCGCAACGCCACCCTCCTCTAAGTGCAGCGCCACAAAAAACTTTGCCTCTGACCCTGCAATTCATTTTTTTGAATCAAGGGAGGTTGTGCTCGATGGATGAAATGGCAAATGAGCTTCTTTATGATGTCTTGGTGGTCTTTATACTTCATTTGAATGAATTGGGCCTTGGGACCCACTTTCCCCTCTTTACATTCACTTCACATTTTGAAACTATACCCTTGCATTTTACTTTTTGCTTTGACAACTGATCACATGATGACTTTGAGAACTCTTTGATTTGACATTTTTGATGCTTTGGCATGTTGAAACTCTGAGTTAGCAGCTTTGAGAACCATGAACTTATTACATTTTGAATGACATAAAATTACATAATGAAAATAAAAATTACATCTTAAACCCAAAATTACATGCTGAAACAAGAATTTTTCTTTACAAATCATCTTCATATGGTGAAGAGATGTTATTTATCACCCTTTACTTGCTGGTCTTATGTAGTGGAAATGAAGTTTTATTGGACCTTGGAAATCCTAATGACCTAATGGCAAGCTTGATTGACCTTAAAAGACCTAATGAAACCTTGAAAGATTGGACTTCATGATGACATGACTGATGTGATGATATGATGATATTAACTTTATGGGTGGTGTACAGTTAGCAAGGTATGAAACTATGCCAACAAGTAATCAAATTTGAGGAAGAGTGATGCTTTTGGATTAGGGCTACCATTAGTGACTAAATTTTTGCATGACCATTGGAATGATAAAAAATTTCCGAGTGGGACACTTAAAATGATATAAAAAGAGGATTTTTGATACCGATGGCAGGATGCAAATACTGACACTAACAGAGAACACAAAAGCTATGAAAACTAAAGTTGCTAGGGTGGTGGGGGTAAGAAGTGAGAGTTGTTCTTTAGCATCACCTTCCACAATGGCTGTCCCCTCATTGATTTCATCAATTTTTGTTCTTAGAACCACACCTAGTGAACGACCCTCTATTAGGTCGGTGCTTAAAAGAAATGAAAAGCAAGAAGTTGACAAACAAGTGGGCAGGTGTTTTCTATGGAGAGACATTCCTTTCAACATTGCCAAGAACAATCCATTCTACCAACCTATGTTTGATGTTGTTGTTATTATGTAATGCCCCCATCCTCTTAGGAGATAGGGGGGAGATTTCGCTAGCCTAGTTAAGTTCTTGTAGGCTAGGACAAGAAAATTAATCAAGGAAACTCAATTCGCCTAGGAGAAAACTATATAAAAGCTAAAGTGGAAAAAATGGGCATATGGGTCCAAGGCTAATGAAAAGTCATTTTTAAATTATAAAGTAAGAAAACACACTAAAGTGACTTTATCATAATAAAAAGTAAAATGGTGACAAAAGAGTCAAGTGATTGTCAAATTAAACATCCTATTCAACACTGGAAAAAATCCTGAATGATGAGTTAAATGAATCAAAATCTCTATCGTCCTTAGATGATGGAGGAGCGAAACCCTAGAAATGGTGGCTGAGGGTCTCTCCCTGGTTTGTGCAATGTAGCACCAGGGTGTTTTTGTAGAGCATCACCTGCGTGGTTAAACATTGCTTCTCCGGGCACCTGACGTGCAGCTTTTGTTTTCACTCAGTTTTGCGACCAACGGTTCGAGACTTCTCTGAGTCTTTTTGCCACAACACTGTCATGGGCATCAAGTTGGGTTAACTCCCATCGGTCTCGTGGTTAGCGAAAGGATACAACCCGACATATAGGGAAATAATAATTCCCTGCTCACCTCTAGACCATAGCGGAGTTACTGTCGACTACAGGTATTGAACGTCTTGGAATGACTACGAAGGGTGGAGGGTTCGGTTTTTTGGCATTTTCTATGGACTCTTCCAATTTTGTGGCAACGCCGTTATGGAGGAGGAGCAATTAGACTATTCCTCCGACACTTTGGAGTTTGCCCAAATTTGGGCAAACTACCCACCTTAGCAGATAGTTGGGGCTCATGCGGGTGATTCGCTGGAGGGAATTGTACAACTAGAAACCCGAAAAATGGACTTGGAGGTAGTCGTGTCGACATCTGGACCATCGGGGTTTAGGGTTGTTAAACCTAACTTAACGGAGCAGTTTCACGCCTTAAGCCCTAACATCCCGTCATCACCAGTATTTTCAATACCATCTCCGTCGACTCTTCGTCTGTGGAATCAGCATCAGGCGCCACCCATCCCAGAATATTTTATTGCACCAGCGGAAAGCTCGGGAGGTCTGGGAGGTGCCCTCGATGGGGCTTTCGGGTTTGAACACCTCGATATAGGGCCGACAGACGAATTGCTAGCACATGAGGATGTTCTTGGATGCCCTACAACTGTCATTGGTTCGGGCAGCTTCGAAGGGCTACCTCTTCCAACCTAGCAGCGAGAAGAGAATAGGTCTTCAGAGTCTGACGATACGCTCCCTGAGGAGGAAGGAACTCATAGAGACACCTCGTTACACATGACTAGAAAGAAGAAGGCCAGGTGCACTAAGAGCCGCGTAAGTCCAGAGAACCGGTATTTGGCGAAGGTGTAAGCATGCAACAAGCCGAGGAGACCGAGCAAACGGTCTTAGTCGGAAGGGTTCAGGGTGGAACTAGACCTCGACCAGGGTCAAACGATGGATATCCGAGGTTTGGGGCAATATTCTTGAACAACTCCCTGCGGTCCTCACCATGAACAGAGGATGGTTCGACCTAATTTTTCCTCATCCAAACATGGCCAATTAGGTCTTATCGAAGTATTGGCATATCGAAATGACACCGATCCTCCTTAAGCGATGGACACCCCTATTTGACCCAGACAAGGAGAAGATGGGAGCTGGTCCAATCTGGGTTCAACTACCAGGTTTGTCGTTGCAATTCTGGATGAAGGATGTCCTCAGATGCATTGGTGAGGATTTGGGCATCTATTTAGACCATGATAGATCCTATATAGAAATCGAGAATATATCAATGGAAAGGATCCTGGTGCACCTGGACACGCATGAAGGATTGGTCGATAGCTATGTTTTGAAGTATAAGAACATCTCCAGAGGCCAAATCCTTGACTATGAAGGGGTCCCCTTTAGATGTAGGAGGTGCCATGAGGTGGGGCACCTATACAAGGACTGCTCACTCATCTTGGTGACAAATGCGGCTCAACGCAAAACTCTGGTTCATGCGGGGACCCAAACCACATAAGTGTTTGGTATGCCCACTCAACGGCACAAGCAGAGCTCACAATCGTGACAGCAACACGTCCCTTGTCAACCTCCCCACATAGCCACGCACCAAGCCATTCCGCAGGCATCCCCACTTGAAGCTTCTCAACAACCAACATAGGATTTCGGTCCCATTCTGGGTACTGCGACCTCTCTTTCTTCACCTCTACTTTCTAATGTTCAACAATCTTCTACTTCTACTGTTTCTAATTTTAATTCTAGTCCTAAAATCAATAAAAATAAGCTAGCCCCTATTTGCTGTCTTGTTGCATTTGCCCCCCCCCAACCCTCCATCCCTCCCCCTCCTTTCCCGCTGACAATTTGGGAAACTTACCTTGTCCTGACCACTCTGGCACTAGCTCCTCCTATCTTTATAATCTCAGATCCATTGCTAAAACCCTAGCTTGTAACTCATATGGGTTATGTGATGATCCATCTCTCAAAGTACTGAAATCCACTAAAGGGAGACCATCCTCTCTATCTAAAGCAATTCATCAAGCAGGGATTGAAGTGGCCTCTGGGAAATAAATCTCCATTGACCAGGTTCATAGAGAAAAGAATACCCCTATTAAGGGTGACCCATGATCTGTCTCTCCTTCAACTGTAGAGGGTTAGCCAACCCGGATAAGAAACTAGCACTTCGACACTTATTAGTATTAGAAAAGGTGGACGTTATTTTTCTTTAGGAAAACTTGGGGCATGGAGAGGTTGTTCATAAGTTCCTTTCCGAGATTTCCCTGTCTTGGACCTTTCAGACCTTGGATGTGCGAGGGAGGTCTGTGGGTTGTGTCATTAGAATCCAATCGATCCATCCAAGTTCATAATTATTGTGGGATGTATGGGATACTTGGTGCAGATATCTTTGTCTCTGACCTTGGCACCCCTATCAGAATCCTCAACATTTATGGACATTGCGATAACAGTCCACCTTTTGGGATAAGTTGATGGGATCCTCGATTATGAAGGTTGATCATATCACTATGGGAGGTGACCTGATTTTTTCCATTGGACATGCAGAATCCTAGGGTCCCCAAGCCATGCCTGATCCCTTGTCTAGCTTTTTTGAGCAACTTCTTGACAAGGCTGATTTGATTGACCTGGATATGACTAAAGAACTGCCCACCTAGCACAACAAAAGGATAGGGGAAGCAACACTAGCTCGTAGGCTAGATCGGCTTCTGATATCATCTAAGTTAGCGGATTGGGTGGACAGGGCTAGGCAATGGGTGGGCACGGGTGGTATCTCAGAGCATTCGCCCATTTACCTTGAGACCCATGGTGACAACATCAAACCTCACTCTCCTTTCAAGTTCAATTCTACATGGCTTGATGACCTTGACTTCCGGAAGATTGTATTGGAGTCCTGGAATCATTGTCAACAGGAGAATAATACTCAGTTAGCAAGAGTCATTGCCAACAATCTTTCCCGAATCAAGGATAAGACTATCAAGTGGGCAAGAGAGAAAAGTCTCCGTGATGAGGAAGATCTGAGGAGGGTCGAAAGGGGGATAGCCCTTATGAAGAACGAAAAAGGTCTGGGTTACTTCTCTTTGGAGGATAAGGAAAAGCTCACACAACTGGAAATTGAAAGAATCAAACTCCTTAGACAAAAAAAGGAAACTTGGAGACTTAAGAGTAGGGCTATCCGGCTCGAGGCGGGTGATAACAACACTAGGTTTTTTCAACAATGTGCAAAAGGAAGGAAGAGCATCAATACTGTTAGCACTCCACTAGATCTTCGAAGGCCGAGAAGGAGAGCAACAGAGGTAACCAAAGACCACTTTGACCTAGTAGCTAGCCCTACTAGGTTGAGAGGGCTCTCTCAATAGGATCAAAATCAAAATGACTGGATAATGGAGATTTTAGGCTAGGTATAGTAGGCTCTAGGGTTTGATTGATTTGGATTTGGTGCTGGATGCTAAATTAGGTCTAGGAAAGACTAGGTCAAGGCTTTGAAAATCAGATTTGCAGAGATGTGATGGGGCAAGGTAGGCACACACTTTAGCACTTTTAAGGTAGCTTGGTGAGTATGATAGACTGATAGGGTTTTTAAAACGAGCATAGGAATTATGAATTCGTTTATATCAGAAGAAAGTGAACATAATTGTGATAACTTCTCCAAAACAGAGCATTGAAAGAAATGAATTCTGCTTATTAAACTTAGAAATCAATCACATAAGACATGGAAATGAAGATGGAAGACACAATACTTTCAAACATATGAAAACAGAAGAAGAAACAC
Source organism: Pinus albicaulis (assembly GCA_034641835.2). Classification (NCBI taxonomy): domain Eukaryota; kingdom Viridiplantae; phylum Streptophyta; class Pinopsida; order Pinales; family Pinaceae; genus Pinus; species Pinus albicaulis. Next base: position 1,228,201,961 of record CM076583.1, on the reverse strand, counting down.
TACTAAAACACATACCACATGAATCCTACCACAATAGCTGCAAACTCTGTCTATTAGCTCTTACCAAAAATCACTGAATACACTAGTGTTCAAAGATCAATTCTACAACATCCAACCCTTACAATGACAAAGAAAATGAAAGATATAGACCAAAACAGACTTCTCCCACTCTCAGGGGCTGAATCCATGACTTGTGGAGCTGTTCCCCAAAATCCTCAACTAGAATCCTAATGACTAGGGAGGTCAACAAACTTTCCTTATCTTGATGAAACTGATTCACTTGACCCAAAAATTCAATTTTACTTTGATGTATCTACCTCTAGTAACTATAAAAGACATAATTACATTAGATTTACAAGTTTACATCAGTAAAAATTCATGAAATTCATCATCCAACTGAGAAAAATTCAAAATTATTAAGATAACAGGCAACTGGAAAAAGCGCAGCATGAGTGCAAAAAGTGCAACGTGCCCCTGAGAAAAGCGCAGCGTGACCTTCAAGCTAACTTTTGACTGCCTTGCTTAAGTGCAAATTGAGCTCAAGATATCTCATTGGAAAGCTGTTCTTGCCTAGTTGTGCAAAATGTCCTTAAGCACTGAAAATGATGGAGTTAAGCCCCTCCAAAATCAGTTCTCCGAAGACTGGTCAAAAAGCGCAGCGTGTGCTAGTTGAAAACATGAACATAAAGGTGTTTTTATGATGTTTTTTGGCTTTTCCACCTGTCAAAAGCTCAGATTTTTTATTTCCAGGAGTCAAAATGTGATGTAGAGGCCATTATCTATCAATCCCAAGTGAGTTTACATCATTTAGAGGCCTCCATAAAAAGCGCAGCATGGCTGACTGGGCAAAAAGCTAGTAAAATTTGCCCAAAATGTCAAAAATGCCAAAAACTTGTCCAAATACTTTCAAGCTTGCTCTATGAGGTCTTGATAAAGTGCGTTATGCAGCCTAAGAGGCATCAACAAGAAATTCTAGTTTACCCTTCTCTTTTTCGCTGATTAGGGTTTCTTTGAGCTTACCTTGCAATTGCTTAAATTTGACATTACAAATCTTGTTTCTTGTATGGTAGTGGTAAACCATGTGCTTCAACATCTGATTGTCCCTGTTGGCCATGTCAAGGAGCTTCTCCAGGTGTATGTTTACTCTATCAAGCAAAAATTCCCTATCTTGATTGATTTCCATGGCAATCCTCTCCTCAAAATTGAGTTCCTCTACAAGAAGTGCCTCATGTTGTTTTTCTAGCTCCAATGCTCTTTTTAGGGCCCTTGTTCTTGGTATTTTCCTAGTGGTTTGTACTTCATGTTCATCAAATTTATCATGCTCCACTGCTTTGCCTTTCAATTCTTGCCTAGTAGCCTCAATGAGTCCTTTTCCAAGAGTATTTTCTTTTACTTTAACTGTTTGTTCTCGTGCTCGAGGAAAGAGATAACAAACTTGGACCTTGCCAAATTGTCTTGTAGCTCTCTGATTTTGGCATCTTTTTATCTGATGACTAGGTTTAGGGTTTCTTGTTCATCTTGGGACTCCAAGTCCACCATCTCAATGTCATGGTGAAGGGCTTCTTTCTTTTGGACAACTGTCTCTCGTTGCTTTGGATATCCCTTCTTTGCTGATGTAGAAGGCAAGGTCCCTTCCACAATTTGTGGAGCAAACACTTGCCTCTATCCTCTCTAATAAGTTCTGACCTCTCTGTCCTATTTGCTGTTCTTAACTGCAACCCTACTAGATGGCCCAACTTCTTTTTGTGTAACTGGTGCTGATGGTGGAATATGTCTAGTAGGCTAGTTGGATGGAGATGTGCAGACCTATGCCTCAATGAAAGTTTCCCAGACAATGTTTAGCTGTTTGAGATGGTGAAGGAAAATGATTTTGGTAAGTGAATGATGGAAAATACCGTTCATTTAGAACTCATATTCTCTGTGCTGTACCTTGTAGGCCATCTTGTCAATACTTATGTAAAAATAATAGGGAACGTTGAGAAGCTTTACCCTAGTGAAATGCATGAGTAATATGATGTGGTAGCTGTATAGCTTGGATAATCTTCCCTCACAAATGAAATACTTCATTATGATTTTCATCATGGGAGCAAACCTATTAAGTAGCTGACCAAAAGGGATTATTTTCTTGTTGTTATCCTTGTATGGTGCTTTGAGGTAGGGTTCATACAGTTGGGCATCGAATTCCTGAGTTTTGAACCTCTTTTCACCTACATTAGGTATCCATGTTGCTACTACAATAATGTCTGTTAAAATGGTGAATGCCACCCCTGCAATGTTGACTTGGTCTTTTTGTAGGTTTGTGATGGATCCTGGTCAAATTTGGATGGCTTTTCACTTTTTGGACCATTTCACAAAACTCAAAACAACCCACATGTTGGAAGCATTTGACTGCTAGGGGTGATGACATCAACTCCCGGGTGTATGATGGCTCAAGCCTTAAGATTCTCCCTGCTTTGTTGTAGGTCTTTCTCTCTTCCTCCATGGTGTTTAGTTTGCTAGAAACCCTAGGGGAGAAGGGGAAGGAAAAGAGAATAAGATGATGGGGTTTGGGAGTTGGGATAGGTGTGGGAAAATTTAGGGAAGGGTGTAGGAGAGTTAGGAATGTTAGGGAGGTGGAGGGGAGTTAAAATGACAAGGGAGACATGCTATACAATTTAATTACAGGGGTATAGTCTAGCTGCCTAGAAAAGCACAATGTAGGGGTAGGGTTTTAGGGAATAGGATTTAGGAGTGGGGAATAAAGGGATGTGAGGGCCGTGGGGGATGATTAAGAGTGTAAGGGAGGTAAATAAGTTTAGGGGAAAATGAATCTACTTTGCAAACTTTGAAAAATAGGGCTTAGCCACTAAAACACATCATGGATATCAGTGGAGGGTTTCCATACTAAAATTATGAGATTGAGCTGCAAGGAGGAGTTAGTTGGATGTAACTTACTTGTCCACAGATGCTTGACCACTGACAACCTTCAGAAAGCCTTCAGAACTTGTTTTATGCCTCCAAGAAAGAAAACACAGCTTCATTGGACAAAGCACAAGGAGAAGAGGAAAAGCGTAACGAGCTGAGGAAAAGCGCAACATGCTCCCCAAAAAAGTGCATCGCCTTAAGGAAAAGCGCAACGCTGCATCAAAAATTCGATTTTTTGAAGTAAAAATTGGTTTTTTGACTTGGGCAAGTTGGGAGCTCGATGCTGAAGAGTAAGAATGAATGTCTTTTGGTCTTTTAGGGATTTTTAAACTTGGATTGAAATCATTAATTGTTCATGGACCCACATTTTCCTTTTCAAAATCAACCTTTCATTTGCTTTTTCTTTTAACCTTGAACTTGATCATCTGAACTTTGAACTTTTAGCGGCTTTGGAACATTGAATTTCTTCTTGGAACCTTGAACATTTGCTAGTGGAACTCTTGCATTTGCAGCTACTTGGAACTTTGAAGTACTTATTACAAATTAAGGACATAAAATTACATTTTCTCTTTGAAATCAAATTCATTGATGAAATTACTTTATTGTCACTCCTTCACTTGCTGGACTTTATTCTTGGAATGATGATTTGATGACCTTGGAACCCTAAAGACCTAATGGAGACTCTAGACTTAATGAAACCATGATAAAGATGACTGTAATGATGAAGACAACTTTTGAATGATAGTACACTCAGCTGAGAGGTGAAATGAACTAGCAATTAGTAAAACTTTGCAAGGAGTAAAAACATACCTAGATTTACATCCAATGACCAAATTTTTGAATGATGACATAATGGAATGACAAAAATTGGACTTAAGGACCCTAGTAGAACATGATAAGGGTCCATTTGATCACTGGTGGCAGGATGCAAACACTGACACTAACAAATACCATTTGGGAACCGAGTGATCAGGATGGTAGGGTGGAAAAGTATTATCAACAACTTTCGGATATGAGAATTCGACATTTCTACCATATCTACAGAGATCCAAGGGTTGCCAACATACTTGGGATACTCAACATCGCCAGGAATATGCCTAGGTATGTAGTGGAGGAGGACACTGAAAATCTCAATGCTGAAGTGACCTTAGGAGAGATTGAAGCTATCCTAAAGTGGTTCAAAAAAGACGAGTCCTGGTCTGGCCGGATGGTTGGCCTATATAATTCTATCTATCATTCTTTGACTTAATTGGTAAGGATCTCCTTATGGCCATTGAGGACTGCAGAGTATCAGGCAGAATGTATGATAGTTTCAACTCCACCTTCATTGCTCTTATCCCCAAGGTCGACAAGCCTCTTTCTTTTAGTGACTATCGACCCATCTCCTTATGCAACTGCCTGTACAAAATCATTTCTAATTGCATTAAGCCTATCTTATCCCACAACATTTCTAAGGAGAAATTTTCTTTCCTTCACAAAAGGCAGATTCACGAGGCCATAGGCACGTCACAAGAAGCCCTTCACTCCATCAAACTCAAAAGTCTCAAATGTACCATTCTCAAGATTGATCTAGCCAAAGCCTTTGACTGCCCTTGCTAGACCTACCTCCATATGATCGTCACTCATAATGGCTTCCCCCACCCTTTCATTAATTGGATCATGCGCTGTATTACTAATGCCTCGTTCAACATCCTCATTAATGGGGCAACATCTGATTTTTTCCATTCGGGTCGTGGCGTCAGGCAAGGATTTCCCTTATCCCTTCTACTTTACCTCCTGATAATGGAGGGGCTAACAAAGCTTATAGCCTCTACTAGGGCTGAAGGGAATCTCCTAGGTGTCAAAATTATTGAATCTATTCATTTGACTCATTTTCTGTTTGTTGATGATGTTCTCATATTTCTCGATGGATCCCTTCGTGACTCCAACTACTTCAAGAAGATTCTTTCCACCTTATGTACTGCCATTGGAATGCTGCCAAATCATAGAAAATCCACCATTATGATGACAATATGCTCCATCCATGAGAATAGACACACTCTCCAACAATTTCAATTTGAACACAAGAATATTGAGGACGGTCTCAAATACCTAGGGTTCAGACTCAAGCCCAATGATTATAGAATCAAAGATTGGAATTGTCTCATTGCAAAAGCTGAAAGAAGAATCAATATCTGGCAACAAAAATGGCTCTCTAGGGCGGGGCGCCTTGTGCTCATCAAGTCGGTCTTGGAGGCGATCTCGGTGTACTGGATGGCTCTTGCTTGGATTCCCAAAGTTGTTACTGACATAATTCAACAAATCCGTCAGCGCTTCCTCTGGCGTGGAATGAAGGATGGTAACACTTTTGCTTGGGTTAGATGGGACAAAATAGCTAAGCCCAAGAACTGGGGTGGTTAGCGACTTAAGAACTTAAATCTCTTTGCTACTACTGTGGCAGCCAAGATGGGTTGGCAACTTTTGATCTCTAATAGCATGTGGCAGGAGGTGACATATACAAAATATATTGCTCCAATTTCCATTCTTGATTGGATAAGAGGACCCATCATACATAGGACTAGTTCATCTATTGTATGGTGTGCAATATCAAAATCAATAGCACTCATGAAATGTGGTCTCGCTTGGCACATTGGATCGGGCACATCGGTTTGGATTGGGCTGGATGCCTAGTCTGGTTGTGGACAAGAACATCTGCTCCCCATGGACCTCAGACAACTCCTGTCAGACTCTAGGATTACACAACTCAACCAAGTTGCGGATGAGGTCAATTCAAATTGGACAATTCAAGCTTGGAAAACCCCACAAACCTTGAATATTCTGGAGGATTTGTGGAGGGCATGGAGCAGATATGTCATGGCTCTTAGGACATCTCATGTCAGAATTTCGGAAGGAGAGGATGAGTTGATTTGGGCTATATCCTCAAATGGTTTTTACACTCCAAAAGATGGCTACTCCGCTCAAATTTCATCTCAAGAACCCCATGAACAGACCTGGGGGTGGAGATATCTCTGGAAGTTAAAGGTTCCCCCAAAGGCCCAGCTATTCATGTGGTGCCTGCTCACCAATTGTGCGCCTACGGAGGACAATCTTGCAAAGATATATTTTCATGGCCCCTCCGGGTGTGGCTTATGTAAAGAACAGAGTGAGGACATCGACCACCTTTTCCTGCACTGCCTCATGACAGGGAACATTTAGTAGTCGATTACTCTGGACTTAGGCATCTCATACAATTGGAATGGGGAGTCAATATCTTTGGGCTGGCATAAATTGTGGCAATTTGGAGCATCAACAAAAGAGCACAACCAGCCCCTCCTAATATCTTGGGGTATTTGGCTTGCCCGTAACCATATCACGTTTCAAAATGCCGCAATCTGCTGGTCTACCATCTGCAAATCTATCGCTGCCCTCTATCATTTAATACCTGAAGAGGTCTCCTAAAAACATGATAGAATCATTGTGCTTGAAAATGTTGACAAATCATACCCATGGGCATACTTCGATGGTGTTGCTGGTATTGATGGATTTGGTGGGGGGGTTGTACTGCATCTCAATGACTAACACTTTTATAATCTCAAGATGGGACTAGGCCCGAGCACAAACAATTACTCAAAGCTCAACAACCTCAGACATCTCCTTATCTTTTCCCTCGAAAAAAGATGCAACAGGATACAAATATTTGGGGACTCAAAGATTATTACAAGCTAGTTCAATAATAATGCAAGATGTCGCGTGCACACACTTAGGAGTTTGTTGGATGAAGTATTGGCACTAAAAACACATTTTGACACCATCACTATCACCCATATTTACAAGCAAAGGAACCAGACTGCCGAGAACTTATCCAAAGAAGGTGCGCACCTGACATGGGGGCAATGGAGTATCACTGAACACAATGGTCTGAATTTTATCAGCGTTACCAAAGACCATATATCAAGGATTCTGGGTTGCTGGAACCTGCTGATCAGCCTGCCTGATTAGAGGCTTTCAATTCCACAAGTTTTTTTGCTTTTGTCTATTTATTTTTGTTGATATATATGTCTATCCGGAGTTGCATAATACTTTGTAAATTTTTGCTTTAATTTGTTGAACTGATGCATAATAGTATGTTCAGTATACAAAATTTTCATGATGCAATCAGCCGTTAATACAACATGGAATTTTATTTACAATAAATGAAAATTACAAATTTTTCATTGGAAAAAAAGAGAGTCAAGTGAGTTATAAAAAAAAGGGAAACGATGAGTCTCTCTTCATTCTTGCTTTCGCTCATTTGAAAAATATATTTTTGGAGAGCTCTTGAGAAGAGAGTCTAACATTTTTGGAAACCTTCATTCTGGTTGGTTTCGGTGTTGAAACTATGCACCATCATTGATATTGGAGATGCACCATCATTGATATTGGAGCGAAATCACTCAGTTTCGATATTGCACTTCATTGTGGACGGGGAATAAGATATTGACATAGGTGGAGTGAGTTTGAAGGTGTTATCAATTGATTTTATAATCCATCTTTTGGTATTCCTTATTCTCTTTTTACAGGTTGAGAAACATTTATCTTGGAAGTCGAAAACCTTTTCTCTTTAAGCAACCAAATTTGAAGGGGGCCGAATGTTGAGAATTTGTATCTTGGGTGGTAATCCACACCCTAAGCTAGAGGGTTGTGGAGGAATTAGCATCACAAGGGCACTTGTGGGCTAAAACCTCCACGCTAAAACCCAAGTGTGGGGGTTTTGCACCGAAAGGATTTGGGCCAAAATCATGTTGACTTTTGTTGATTTGACTATTGGAGATGGAAGAGGACCCTTAGAAGAGCAAGGGTCAACTTCAAGCACCAATAAAGAAGGTATACAAATTTTTTTTTTTGTATGAAAGTGTGGTTATGTTGGTAAAAGTGACAAGTCAGCCTAGTATAAGGAGTGCCCTTAAGGGCTAAGTGGCATGCCACATGGAAACATATAAATAAAGGAGCTCAGAAGCCTTAAATGGAACATCCAAGGTGCTTCAATTCATAGACAAAGACATCTGGACTTGGCAACATATTTGGAGCAGCTCAAGCAAAGGAAATGAGAATTGATTTTGTTCTTTTTCTAACTACCTTGAGGGCTGCAAAGATTAGGAGTAGGGTCGAGTAGGAGGAGGATATTTTTGGGTTGATTGTTCACATTTTTGGTGGCATCTTTCTCTGATTTATAGGTCGAGCTCTATGTCACTATTTGGAGAAGGGGCGAATCCTATACCTCAGCTTGTAAGGGGGCTTTAAGGCTTATACAAGGGCCAATATCACTCCTAGGAGGCAACAATTAGGAGCAAACTAAATATTGAGGAAGGCCACAATTTTTGGAGGATTGTTGGTAGTAGAAAAGGAGGGATAAACAAATTGTTGGATGCCCTAACTAGATTGTCAAGCTATAACAATGTGCATAGGTCTAGAGATATGTTATTTGATGTCTTAAAGTTGCTTTGATTCTAGAGGATGGTTATCCTAGTTTAGGACAATTGTTGGCACAACGAAGAGCAATTTTCGAAGGTTTGTAGTGCCTTGCTCCAAGCCCTAAGTACAACCTCTTGAAGGAAAAAGAGAGCTGTTAGAAGAGGCAAAATTGTGTGAGCTCAAGGCTGATCCTTGAAGGACAAAGGAAGGAGGTCAAGAGGAGAAATTTGGTAAGCCCTAGATTGATTTAAGAGGACATATTCAACAGAAGTGGGCAACCCTCCATGTCCTAAGTTTGTCTTCATCGAGTAGCAAAGGATGGCAATAGTGGGAATAATGTCTCTAAGATTTGTGTAATTGAAGGACCAAGGAGCAACTAGTGGGCAATAAGTCCCAAAGGTGTTGACTTCTTGAAGGACAAAGGATAAACAAGTGGGAAGATGTGGTAAAAGTGGCAAGTCAACTTAGTGTAAGGAGTTCCCTTAAGGGCTAAGTGTCACACCACATGGAAACATATAAATAAAGGAGCTCATAGGCCTTAAAAGACACATTGACAAGACATATGGACTTGGCCGCAAGTTTGGATCAACTCAAGCAAATGAAAGGAGAATTGATTTTGTTCTTTTTATGATTGCCTTGAGGGACACAAAGATTAGGAGTAGGGTCGAGTAGGAGGAGGATATTTATGGGTTGTTTGTGAATTTTTTGTGGCATCTTTCTCTGATTTATAGGCCGAGCTCTGTGTGACTATTTGGAGAAGTGACAAACCCTGTACCTCAACTTGGAAGGGGGTCATAAGGCTTATACAAGGGTTGGAATCACTCCTAGAAGGCAACAAGTAGGAGCAGACTAAAGACTTTGGAAAGCCACAATTTTTGGAGGATTGTTGGTAGCATAAAAGGAGGGATAAACAGATTGTTGGATGCCCTAACTAGATTGTCAAGCTATACTAGTGTTCATAGGTCTAGAGATATGTTATTTGATGTCTTAAAGTTGCTTTGATGCTAGAGGATGGTTATCCTAGTTTAGGACAATTGTTGGCGTAGCAAAAATAACAGTTTTGGGAGGGTTTTAGTGGCTTGCTCCAAGCCCTAAGTACAACCTCTTGAAGGAAAAAGAGAGCGGTTAGAAGAGGCAAAATAGTGTGAGCTCAATACTGATCCTTGAAGGACAAAGGAAGGAGGTCAAGAGGAGTAGTTTGGAAGCCTTAGATTGCTTGTAAGAGAAGGACTCTTCAACAAAAGTAGGCAACCCTCCATGCCCTAAGTTTGTCTTCATCGAGCAACAAAGGAAGGCAATAGTGGGAAGAAGGTCCCTAAGAGTTGTGTAATTGAAGGACCAAGGAGCAGCTAGTGGGAAAGAAGTCCCAAAGGTGTTGACTTCTTGAAGGAAAAAGGAACAACAAGTGGGCAGATGTGAAGACCCGAGCTGTTGAGTCATTGATGGAAGAATGATCAGCGCGAGGGAAAATTGGAGCCGTGTTTAGGGACCTAAAGGAGTTAGTTCATTGATAGAGGCAGATTGGTGTTGTTGCAGATCGAAGCCAAAGGACCAGGTGTGTGTTCAAAGTATGACCAAGGCAGCTGTGAGGAGTTTTACATCAGCCAGATGGTAAGTGTATCTTGTTCAGGGAATTTTGGTCGTCATAGTTGTTGACAACAAACCCTAGTTTGTATTCTTGTATTAGTGGATGTATGAGGGCCATTATCCATGGTACGAGAGCCCTAGATAGTTGTATTACAATTTGTTAATATACTGATGTTGAGTTATTGTAAAAATTGTAAAAAGTTGTCTATATTGTGCATGTGTTGATTTAGTGTTGTTTATATTCCTCCATGTAAAGTATTTTGTTCTGGTATTTGGATTGGTAGTGTCAATGATTCTAATACCCTAACCTAAATTCTAGTGCCGTGGAAAAACAACACTGAATACATTCTTGTAGGTTGAGAAGATAATTCCTAGTGGCTGATGCATCATTTTCAAAGAAGGACATGACCATTTTCTGGGTAGAGGATGAGTTCAAAAGGTTGAATACTATCATTTGATGAGGGCTGAGCTTATTTGTTGCTCGAATTTGATTTACGAGTGTTGAAGAGAGGGCGAGGTCATTGATATTGTTAACCAATCTTCTATAGGTTGAGTTCTTACTTGACTGATTTATCTTTGTTGTCTGAAAGTGAAAATTCAACAAAACCCCGAATCTTATTGCAACAACTGGAATTAATTCTCCTAATTGTTAAATTAATTCTTTACAATTTATTTGCTGCTTTCTACAACAAACACTGAATAAATCACACTGCAACCTACACAAATAAACTGCGGAAGAAAATAAACGTTGGAAGAAATATATGCACACACAAAATAACATCGTTATTTTTGGACTAATGTCCCCTGAAAAACTCAACTCGGGAAAACTGGTGCAACATATAAGGGTTTTAATATTATGCAATTGTGAAATATCCAAGTACAATTGGATGCCCAAACTGGAAATTCTACAGAGAAAAATTGGAAAGAAATACTAGTGAGAAAATTCCTCAATCCACAGGCAAATCTGAGCACTCACCTCAGCTTGAAATGGAGCCATCCAAACTGCCTCTACGTAGTCACTGTGTCACTGTAATATCCCGAAAGGGAAATAGATAGCAATACGAGCATACGACAATACAGAAAATGCCAAAAATAGAACATAAAGCAAATACTCATAAAAATGACGGAAATGCTAAGCCATTTTATTAATCTGAGAAATATGATGAAATACAATAGATGATCATAATGATAGCACCTAATCTTGCTCAAGGCAAGTGAAGAACTCTCTCAGAAAGACAGGAAATGGCTGCTCTAAGAAACTGCGTCCCAGCTGCTGGAAAACTGCCGGAAACTACTGCTGCTGGAATGAACTGGAAGCTAGGGGCTGCTCCCCTTGCCAAAATGAGCTGAAACTCTACAAATCACCTGTACTCGCCAACCCGGACAAAACCCAGAAACCATATCAATAATGGTCAGCCTCTGAAAATCACCAAAGAAACCCTCCTCAAGGAATTACGCTGCCTCTGCAAGGCTCAGCGCAGATGCCAAATGAAAATAGCTGAAACAGTGCCACAAACTCCTCAGGAACCCTCCTACTGGCAAAGACTGATCCTCTACTTTGGATATCAACTGAAACTCCTGCAGAAACCCCGAATCGGAACACCTCCAAGAAGAACTGCGTCCTCTCTCCTAGGGACTGCGCAGTCACAAGAAGAGCCCAGCTCCTCAGCCAAACAACCAACCAAACCTCCTGCTAAAGACTGAAGAAATAACCTTACCCGAGCAGGCACTCGAAGCCCCCCGGGGCTAAGGGCGAGATCTCCAACCGGAGACACTCAACGCACTAAACAGTGCTGCAGACAGGCTCAACAGCCAGCGTGCTCAAGAAGACAATTGTCTAGCTCAAAATCATCAACAACAAGAATGCCAAATGAGAAGGCTCTCCCACCTTTTATAATGCTGGCCTCTCTCCAAAACCCTAACGTGGTCTCCCTCTCCTCCACGTGCTCCTCCTCAATCTGCGTAGAAGCTCCTAGAGGCTACGTGGGCCCCCTCCTCTACGTGGTGTTGGACCCCCATCGCTCCCCATAAGTTATAACGTTGTGCTACTAGGGAGATACTTTATTTTACTTAAGTGAGTTAGACCCCTCTTCTCACTTTTATTTATTAATAAACTATAGTCGGCAAAACTATACAAAAATCGTATATTCCAATTAGCTGTTGCTAATTAGGAATATTACAGTCTCCCCCGACAAAATGTTGCTTTTCCTCAAGCAACTGAAGTGATGGATGCTGCAAAATATTCTCATTCTCCCAAGTGGCATTCTCATCCGGTAAATTCTTCCACCTCACCAAGAATTCCCGGACCGTCCTGCTCCGTAGCTGCCTCTCCCTGGTATCAATAATAGCCTCTGGCTGCAACACCAAATGCCCCTCATCATCCGTGGGTGGTAGCTCATCCGTAACTGTCACCTGTTGTCCCAATGCCTTCTTCAGGCATGATACGTGAAAAACATTATGAATCTTGCTGCCTTGGGGCAGTTCTAACTCATATGCAACCTGTCCGATCCTGCGTATCACCCTGTATGGCCCATAAAAGTGGGGCTTGAGCTTCTCGGCCCCCTTCTGCTTTAGCGACGACTGTCGGTATGGTTGTAATCGTAGGTAGAGCAAGTCTCCTACCTCAAACTGTCTCTCCACCCGACTCCTATCAACATACAACTTCTGCTGGTTCTACGCTGTGGCCATGTTATCCTTGAGAGCTCGGAGGATGTCCTGACTCTCTTGGATCCAAATCTTGGCTCTCGGGGCCTTTCTAGCACCAAACATCACGTCCGCAAAAGATAAAGGATGATACCCATACAAAGCATAGAATGGTGACATACCGATGGTCATGTGATGCCTCGTGTTGTAGCAATACTCTCCCAGATGCAGCCACTTCAGCCATGCTCGCTGCTGCCCACTGACATAGTTACGCAAGTAGCCCTCCAGCCACTTGTTAACTATCTATGTCTGTCCATCCGTCTGTGGGTGATAACTAGTGCTCGGTGTCAACTCTGTCCCCACTAGCCGGAAAAGCTCCTGCCAGAATCCGCCCATGAAGCGGCTGTCCCTGTCACTGATAATGGTCTTAGGAAGACCATGCAGCCTGAAGATCTCTCTGAAGAACAACTCTGCCACCTGTGTTGCTGTGTAGTGCGCGGATATGGCGAAAAAGTGTGCATACTTTGTCAGTCGATCAACGACGACAAAGATGCAATCCTTGCCCTGCACCATGGGCAATCCTGTGATGAAGTCCATCGATATGCTCTCCCATTTCCCTTCTGGAATGGGAAGAGGCTGCAACAATCCTGCGGGATGGCTCATCTCTCCCTTGTTCCTCTGACAAACATTGCACTCCCTGACATGCTGGAGTACGTCCTCCTTGAGGCCCTTCCATGAGAACCTCTCTCTAATGGCCCTGTAGGTTTTGGTAAACCCCTGATGGCCAGTCAATGGAGAGTCATGTGACGCATGGAGTATCTTCTTCTTAAGCTGAGATCCCTCAGTCAAGAAGATCATGTCCCTGTAATAGATGATCTCATCAACCACCCTGTACCTGTCATCTGCTACCTGTCCATCCAGCACCTCACATGCAAACCTGTCCTTAGAGTACTCCACTAACAGTCGAGCCCTCCAATCTGTATCCAAGCTCATAAGAGATAACGTGGCTAGTCTCTGTGAAAGGGCATCTGCTACCACGTTATTCTTGCCTTTGACACACTCGATGTCAAAGTCATATGCTTGGAATCTTACTGATCCACTTCTGCTGCCTCTCCTGCAACTGTTTCTGCTCCAGAAAGAACCTGAGGCTGTTGTGATCGGACCTCACCCTGAATCTACTGCCCACCAAATACTGCTGGTACTTGGCCAATGCATGCATAATGGCCAACATCTCCTTGTCGTATATAGAATACAACCTCTCATGCGGAAGGAGCTTCCTGCTCTCAAAGGCTATAGGGTGACCACCCTGCATCAATACTGCGCCGATCCCCTCTCCCGACGCATCGCACTCCAAGACAAATGGCTGCGTGAAATCCGGAAATGCAAGCACGGGGCAACTACTCATCACCTCCTTGAGCCTATCAAAGGCTCGCTGTGCTGTATCTGACCAACTGAATGCCCCCTTCTTTGTCAAATCTGTGAGGGGTGCAGCGAGATGTGAGAAACCCTTGACGAACTTCCTGTAGTTGGTGCAAATGCCAATGAATCCCCGAAGCTCGGTCACGTTCCTCGGCTCTGGCCAATCTCTGATGGCCCGGATCTTCTCCTCGTGGACTCTCACTCCGTCCACTCCTATGATATGTCCCAAGTACAACATCTCCGTCAACCCAAACTCACATTTGGAGAGCTTGGCATAGAACTGCTGCTCCTCCAAGATGCGCAATACTGTCTCAATATGTTGGAGATGTTCCTCCCAAGTCTTTCTATATATGAGTATGTCATCGAAGAAAACCAATACAAACTTCCTCAGATGACTGCGGAAGATATGGTTCATGCACGACTGAAAGGTGGTGGGTGCTTTGGTCAGCCCAAAAGGCATAACCAGAAACTCGAAGTGCCCATAATGACACCTGAAGGCGGTCTTGGGAATGCCCTGTGCCCTCACGCGAATCTGATGGTACCCAGTTCTCAAATCAATCTTTGAGAAGAACTGTGCTCCTCTCAACTCGTCCATCAACTCATTGATCCTGGGAATGGGGTACCTGTTCTTCAGGGTCTTTTTGTTCAGAGCCCTATAGTCAATGCACATCCGCAATGTGCCGTCCTTCTTCTTCACCAACACCACGGAAGAAGCAAAAGGACTCGTGCTCGGCCGAATGTGCCCAAGGGCCAGCAACTCATGAATGGCTCGCTCAATCTCATCCCGATAGGCCTTTGGATGCCTATAGGGTGTGGTAATAACCGCCTGCATACCCTGCTCAAGCTCAATGGTATGCTCAAACCCCCGATCCGGTGGCTGTCCTGGCGGAATATCCCCGAATACTGTGGCATACCTGTTAAGGATGGTCTGTACCTCTGGGTGCATTGCCTGTCCTGAAGTCGCTGCCTCTGATGCCCGCAACTCTGCTACCCACTCTATGTCTCCCTTACGAAAGGTTGCCTATATCCGATGTGCCGAAACAGTCTGAGGCGGGTATGTGTGCTGTCCCCGTATCTTCTCATGCCTCCCTGTCTTGGCATCATCCCACTCCATCTCTAGGGCCTTCCAATCCGTCATGACCTTCCCTAGAGTGATAAGCCACTGAACACCCAGTATCATGTTGGTGTCCGGAATATTGACCACAAAAAAGTGATCTGTCAATGTATAGGTGCCCATCGTCACTGATAACTCGAGAACATATCGAGCACACACCATGGTCTGATCTCCTGGGACCAAAACTAAAAATCCATCAAAGCTCTTAGTCTGTATACCTCTCCGCTCAACCATCTGTGCATCGATGAAGTTGTGGGTTTCCCCACTATCGACCAAAACTGATACTCGCTGGCCACACACTGTCCCTCGTACGCGCAGCGTCAAATACTTGGGGACTCCCCGCAATGCTGCAAGGGCTCCTCCAGTAGGTGCAAACGACACACCACCTGCTGCTGGTGGTGGAGGTGGCAAAGTATCCTGCACTGTATGACAATCTCCTGCCTCCACATCATCCTCCTCATCCTCTTCCCCGCTGCTCTCGGAGAAAACCTCAATGAAATGTGCTTTCCCAGCAGCACATCTATGTCCCGGTGCCCATGGCTCCTGGCAGGTGAAGCACAACTGCTTCTTCTTCAACTCCCTCCTGGCATCATCATCAACCTGCACTCGTCCGGGATTCCCCTTGGGAGATGGAATCCTCACGTCCTTCCCCTTAGGCTGGAAAGCCTATCTCTGGGGATAAGGTGTCCGAGTCCTGGGTAAGACATCCTGTAAATCTCGGGTCCTGCTGATAGCGTCCTGAAGTGTAGCTGGTCTAGTCGACCTGACTAGGCCACGAAGTGGCTCTGCTAATCCCTCCACAAACATGTAGATCATCCGAGCTGCGATAGATCTGGCACCATCACTGAAATCCTCAAGAAATCCGCAATGTAAGTCTCTGGGCTCCCAGTCTGCTTGAGCCTTGTCAGCTCAACAAAGTGCTGTTCCAGATCCCTCCGGTCAAAACGCTCTATCACTCTCCTAGTAAACTCGGCATATGTCGTCACCGTAGAATGCCCGAGTGTCATCATCCCATGAAACCACCAGTCCTGGGCCTCACCATCCAAATGTAATGTTGCCACCTTAATGGCCTCTGTCTCCGACATCTGGTTAAGCTGGAAATAAATGTCCAGCTTCTCCACCCAAGATTTTTCCGAATTGTTTGATGAACCATCAAACGTGGGCAAATGAAACCTGCTAGCTGTGCGGTGGTTGTCCCCATCATGATGATGCCGGTCCCCTCTGTGATGATTGTGGGGTCTACTGTCCCGCTGGAGCTGAACAAAGTCTCTGAACGAGAGAGCCTCCCTGAACTCCTGCCCATATGCCTGGTACTCTGCAAAGTAGTCACCCATGTGGCCAGGCTCTGGCTCCTGCTGTGCTCCTGCCCCTGTGTCCGCACCTAGGAAGGTGGGCATAGTGGATCGCGTGGGTGCATGCGATGCCATACGGGGGGTAGCCTCACGCTCCGGCATATGGTGGGATGTGCCTAATCCCTCACCAATTTGAAAACCCCTTGGGGTTTCACGCTGTCTAGCCTCCACAGTGGTGAATCTCTGCCCCATCGTCTCGATCTGTCTCGACAGATCCTGTACTGATCTGAGGAGCATATCCCCAAATCTCTTCGCATCATCATCATCCCCTGCCATAGGACCCTGCTGCTTTGCGTCCACCACAGGCTGCTCCTGCTCTGTTCCTATCACAGGCTGCTCCTGATTTGTGTCCACCACTCGACCACGGTCCCCCTCTTCGTAGGTGTTTTCCAACCTACACTCAATGTCTCTGTATTTCCTACCTCTGTAACAGATGTAGGGTTTATCCCTCGGTGTCATAGACTGCTAGCTCCACAGGCTGAGCCAGATCTATGCTCTGATACCACTGTAATATCCCGAAAGGGAAATAGATAGCAATACGAGCATACGACAATACAGAAAATGCCAGAAATAGAACATAAATCAAATACTCATAAAAATGCCAGAAATGCTAAGCCATTTTATTAATCTAAGAAATATGATGAAATACAATAGATGATCAGAATGATAGCACCTAATCTTGCTCAAGGCAAGTGAAGAACTCTCTCAGAAAGACAGGAAATGGCTGCTCTAAGAAACTGCGTCCCAGCTGTTGGAAAACTGCCGGAAACTGTTGCTGCTGGAATGAGCTGGAAGCTAGGGGTTGCTCCCCTTGCCGAAATGAGCTGAAACTCTGCAAATCACCTGTACTCGCCAACCCGGACAAAACGCAGAAACCATATCAATAATGGTCAGCCTCCGAAAATCACCAAAGAAACCCTACTCAAGGAATTACGCTGCCTCTGCAAGGCTCAGCGCAGATGCCAAATGAAAATAGCTGAAACAGTGCCACAAACTCCTCAGGAACCCTCCTACTGGCAAAGACTGATCCTCTACTCCGGATATCAACTGAAACTCCTGCAAAAACCCCGAACTGGAACACCTCCAAGAAGAACTGCGTCCTCTCTCCTAGGGACTGCGCAGTCACAAGAAGAGCCCAACTCCTCAGCCAAACAACCAACCAAACCTCCTGCTAAAGACTGAAGAAATAACCTTACCCGAGCAGGCACTCGAAGTCCCCCGGGGCTAAGGGCGAGATCTCCGACCGGAGACACTCAACGCACTAAACAGTGCTGCAGACAGGCTCAACAGCCAGCGTGCTCAAGAAGACAATTTTCTAGCTCAAAATCATCAACAACATGAATGCCAAATGAGAAGGCTCTCCCACCTTTTATAACGTTGGCCTCTCTCCAAAACCCTAACGTGGTCTCCCTCTCCTCCACGTGCTCCTCCTCAATCTGCGCAGAAGCTCCTAGAGGCTACGTGGGCCCCCTCCTCTACGTTGTGTTGGACCCCCATGGCTCCCCATAAGTTATAACGTTGTGCTACTAGGGAGATACTTTATTTTACTTAAGTGAGTTAGACCCCTCTTCTCACTTTTATTTATTAATAAACTATAGTCGGCAAAACTATACAAAAATCGTATATTCCAATTAGCTGTTGCTAATTAGGAATATTACAGCAAAGACCCAACCACTACACCAAAAGCCCGGATTGTTAGTGAGGGCGACATCCCAGGTTGTTAAGGGTGAGCTCAACAGCCAACCGGAGCATCTCGAGGACGGTAGCTAAACAACCCCACAGCTAAAAAACCTCGCAGACCTCGGACACGTGGCAGGGCTCACCCTCAACAGGGCTGCCCTAAACAGGGATATTACAACCCACCACGCTTCGCAGGTCTCGACCTCGAGATCTCGGCTCTGATACCACAAGGGCCCAACCACTACACTAAAATCTCGGACTGTTAGTGAGGGCGGCATCCCAGGGTGTTAAGGGTGAGCTCAACAGCCCACCGGAGCATCTCGAGGACGACAGCTAAACATCCCCGCAGCTAAACAACCTCACAGACCTCGGACACATGGCAGGGCTCACCCTCAACAGGGTTGCCCTAAACAGGGATATTAAAATACCACAAAGGCCCAACCACTACACCAAAAGCCTATACTGTTAGTGAGGGTGGCATCCCAGGGTGTTAAGGGTGGGGTCTTAAGGCCCACCAGAGCATCTGAGGGTGGCAGCTAAACAACCCCTCATTACGCAGACCTCGGACACGTGGCAGGGCCCACCCTAAACAAGGCTGCCCTAAATAGGGATATTACAGCCCACCATGCTCCGCGTGTCTCGACCTCGAGACCTCGGCTCTGATACCACAAAGGCCCAACCACTACACCAAAAGCCCGGACTGTTAGTGAGGGTGGCATCCCTGGGTGTTAAGGGTGGGGTCTTAAGGCCCACCAGAGCATCTGAGGGCGGCAGCTAAACAACCCCTCATTACGCAGACCCCGGACACGTGGCAGGGCCCACCCTAAACAAGGCTGCCCTAAACAGGGATATTACAGTCACCCTCACACAGTCTCTGCGTCAACTCAAGCTGTCTCATCCACTGCTGTCTGAGAAACTGACTCTCCTGGCCTCTAGAAAATCTGCCCAACTTCCAGCACTGAATCACTGCTTCTCCCCAACAAATACAATTTTTCCCACTGAAGCTACTGCGCTACCACTGCGTCAACCTCAATGTGGCTTCTCTGCATCTTTGCAAATTCACTCACCGGATCTAGAATGACCCCTCCGGCTTCACTGTCTCTGCCCCTCTCTCACTGCTTTGACCTCACTGAATCTCTCTCCAGCAACAAAACACTGCTACTCTGGAAATCGATTTCCCAGTAAAATCGAACTGCTCAAGTGTGTGATCTCCAAGCCCCATCGACTTCTCTTATAATCCTCTGTTGAGACTTCAACGACCAAGATTAGATCTTAATCAATGGCTAGAATTAACTTGAAATCGATCCATGTGTCTTTCTAGAACATTCACACAATGACTTAATTAATTCTAATTAATTAATCATATTCCCTATGTTTAGACTTAGGAAATAATTAAAAACTGGCTAATAATATAATTAAGTCGTCTCTATGTGGAATTTACAGAAACGATTTCTGGGTTTTGGAAATATCATGTATTCTAGCCTCCACAAAATTTCAAGGCTAAAACACATCTGATGCTACAAAAAATAACACTGCCTCTTAGCAAGGTGATCTAGATTTATGCAGGAATGCAACAGAATAAACACATAAACATAAATACAGAGATGCAGCGGAAATAACACTTCATTTCATTAATATCAAAGAACTGAAATTTGTTTACAGACATAATGGAAATAAAACTAGCTAGGGCGCTGGTAGCTATCTCTAAGAAGAGATGTGGCGGCTCTAGGCTTCTGAACTGAGTTATAATGAGGCTCGAGGGCCTATTTATTATTTAGAAACAATGAGAAATCATAAACAGCCAAAACCCTAACCCTAGGAGATGAAGCGCCAAAACTATGGGCCTCATTTGGGTAAATTGGTGTTTCAACTTCCCAGGGGCGTAACTTTGGCATACGATCTCCGTTTGACGCGTACCATACCTCGTTAGAAATATCTATCCGAGGACTACAAATTTGGAACGGGCAACATCGATCCATGGACCCATGTTGCCCTCCGTTTTCCCAAAAAACGTCGTTTAGGGCCTCAAAACGGCTCCGGAAGTTTAGGACCCGAAAAACTGCTAAAAATAGTAAACTGTGCCGAAACTGAAAAATTGAAATAGACAATGGTGGAGCCCCAAGTGGAATAGGCGGGTGACCACCAATATCCACCCGGATCATTCCTCCCCCCTTAGGAAGCAATGGTCCCCATTGCGTTAAGTTCCTCCATGAGATGAGGAAATTTCTGCTGAACTTGGTCCCTGGTGAACCACTTTCTTTGGTGCAGGAGTTGGCCAGCTTTGACAACCCGATATAGTTGGATCTTCTGCTGGCGAGTGTTCTTGATTTGCATGTCCATGATGCAATCTGTGGTGGCCTGTTCCATGCAGTCTGGATTTAACTCAGTTGGTGTGAGTTGTTCCGCAATGTCCGAGGTGTCCAGTAGAGGTGGGAAGTAAGGACGAAGGCGATCCACATTGAAGACTGGGTGCAGACCAAGGAATGGTGGAATACTGAGCTCGAATGCATTGTTCCCTACAGCCTTGGTGATGGTGTACGGCCCGTATCGGAGCGGGCGAAGCTTGCGGTGGGGTCCAGTGAGGCGCTCCTTCTGCAAATGTAGCCATACTTTTTCACCCACCTGGAAGTTGTGTGGCACCCGGTGTTGATCATGGCATTGCTTGTACTTGGCATTGGCTCTGTCCAATATATCATGAACCTGTTGGCGGATGTGTTGAATGCGCTCGATGAAGCTACTGCCTTTGTCAACTTCAGACTGGACATGAGCTGAATTGGCCTGAGCAGCTGCAAATGGCATGGCTACGTCAATGGGACATAGTGGCTGGAATCCCAAGCCCACCTGAAAGGGGCTATGGCCGATTGAACTGTGGAGAGCCCGACTATAACTATGTTGTACATAAGGGAGGCTCTCGTCCCATGTGCGTGGATGCTTTGAATTGTACATGCGCAGAATGTGTACAATCATTCTGTTGACGACCTCTGTCTGGCCATCTGTTTGGGGATGGAAAGCCGTGGACTTGGTGAGCTTGGTATCCAACATCGACCAGAGGCTGGACCAAAATGTGCTGAGGAACCTGCTATCTCGATCTGATATGATAGACTGTGGGATCCCAAAGTGCACCCACACTCGTTCAAAGAAGAGTTTAGCAGTGGCTTCTGCTGTGATATTCTTCTTGCAAGCCGCCATAATGGCCATCTTCGAGAATCTGTCGACGACCACAAAAACACAGTCATTTCCCTGCTTAGTAGAAGGCAGGCCCGACATGTAATCCATGGAGATGGATTCCCAAGGTCGACTAGGGGTAGGTAGCGGAGTATATAGGCCTTTCTTCTTGATAGTCGGTTTGGAAATGGCACAAGCAGTGCAGGATCTGATGTGCTTTTCGACATCCTTTCGAAGGTTCGGCCAATAGAAATACTTCTGCAGGATTGCTAATGTTTTCTTGACCCCGAAATGCCCAGTGACTCGACTGTAGTATGCTTCCCATATCATCTTGGCACGCTCGCTTGAAGGGACACAAAGGTGTCCCAGGTGACATAAAAGTGCATCTTGGAGGTGAAAATTTGGAACTTGCGTACCCCCCAAGAGTGCCTCGTAAGTGTGGTCGAATTCTGGGTCACTCTCATAGAGAAGCGGCCAATCAGAAGTCTCGTGCCCACAAGAGTTGAGCACGGTGGTGAGCGCCACGATCGGCGGTCGGCTGAGGCAGTCTGCAACATTATTGGTGCTACCCTTCTTGTACTTGATATTCAAATGAAACTGTTGCAGATATGTGGACCACTTCTGATGGCGATCATTCTGCAACTTCCCTTGTGTCTGTATGAACTGCAGGGGCCGGTGGTCTGTGTGGATGATTGTTTCCTTCCCAAAAATGTAATGCTTCCATTGTTGACAAGCTTGCACAATGGAATACATTTCTTTGTCATAGGTGGGATACTTGCGAACTGTCTCAGACAATGTCTCACTGTGATATGCCACTGGATGTCCCTGTTGAGTAAGAACTGCCCCAATAGCATAGTCGGAGGCATCTGTCTCGATCTCAAATGGCTGTTGCAAGTCTGGTAATGTGAGCACTGGGGCAGAACAGAGGCGATTTTTCAATTCTGTGAACGCCTTCTGTTGAGGTTCCGACCAAAATAATTTTGCTCTCGCTCCTCCCTTGGTGACTTGACTCAAGGGCCAAGTGATATGAGAGAATCCCAACACGAACCTCCGGTAGAAATTAGCAAGACCCAGAAAGCTGCGAAGCTCTGTTATAGTGGTTGGGGGTGGCCAATCCCGAATGACTTGGATCTTGGCTGGATCCACATGCACCCCCCTTTCATCAATAATGTATCCCAGATATTGAACCTGGGTCATGCCAAAAGTGCACTTCTCCAAATTGGCACACAACTTGTGTTGCCGCAGTGTTTGGAGGACTTGTCGTATGTGGTGAAGGTGCTCTTCCCAAGTCTGGCTGAAGATCAGAATATCATCCAAGTACACCACTACAAATGAGTTGGTGAATGGCCGCAAGATGTCATCCATCATCCTCATGAAGGTGGCGGGAGCATTCGTCAACCCGAAAGGCATGACCAGCCATTAGAAAAGGCCTTCCTTGGCTTTGAAGGCAGTCTTCCACACATCGGAGGGTTCAATTGGTACCTGGTGATACCCAGACTTCAGGTCGATCTTGCTGAAATATTTTGCACCTTTGAGTTGGTCCAGAAGGTCATCAATCCGTGGGATTGGGTACCTATTCCGGACGGTGATCTTGTTCAGCGCCCGATAGTCAATACAGAGTCTCCATGTCCCATCCTTCTTCTGTACCAACACGATCGGGCTCCCACAGGGCGATGAACTTGGTCTGATGTGACCTTTCTACAACAGCTCCTGAGATGCGCACTCTTGATTTCATCGTTCTCCCGAGCCAGTGCGCGATAGATCGGTC
The DNA here is from genome assembly GCA_034641835.2 of Pinus albicaulis. Taxonomy (NCBI): domain Eukaryota; kingdom Viridiplantae; phylum Streptophyta; class Pinopsida; order Pinales; family Pinaceae; genus Pinus; species Pinus albicaulis. The sequence continues at coordinate 1,228,178,899 of CM076583.1, read as the reverse complement.
CATTGGGTAGCGACGCACCTGGGTCAGAACAATGGGGTGCTTGACCTGACAGTGCAGAGACACCCCCGTGGGTGAGGTGAAGATGTCCCCATACTCCTCCACAACCTTGTCCATTTGTTGTTGTCGTGCAGAGGAGCCCAGTTTAGAGGTTGTGTCCACAGTCTTCTTCTTGCCTTGGGGGCGGATCTCAGAAAGCGAATTTCTGGTTTGAAATGACTTACGCATTGTTTTGCGGTAACCAAGAGATGAGTGGCGGAGGTGGTACCTGCGAGTACATTACTGTACAACTTATCTCCCAAAGTAACAATAACGTTGTGAAAGTAGAGACTCATACACAACATGACGCTTCCACAAGTATGGTTGTCCTAATAAGCCATCAGAACATCCATAGGGGCAACATAATACCTGTCCAGTGAAGGGCTTGATCATAGGGAAGCGGCACCTCTTTTGGGCGTGCAAAAGATCTGATCTCTGGTGAAGCCATGATGGTGTTATGGATGTGGGTGAGCTGTGGTTGGCAAGCCCAACCGATTGACGGCGTTTGCTGAAATGAGGTTCTTTGGCTCCCATTGTCGACAATGAACTGTACAGGGGAGCCCTTTACCCACATCTGGGAGTGGAAGAGACGTTCCTCCTCCTCTGGATCTTCCGGTTCCTCCTTCTGGACCTTTTTAGTGGCAACAGTGGCGTTGGGCTCCGCATCAATAATTTGTTTCCCTTTTTCATTCCCCTTTTCAGGTTCTGATTCGGAGTCAGAGCATGCATCTGACTCAGAAGCCCTCATCTCGGCCACTAGCGACTGCTTGGCCCGACACTCACTCGTGTTGTGAGTGGAGCTCTTATGGAACTCACACCACTTTCCCGTGTCCTTCTTTGGCTTTGCGGTGCTGTTCTTTTCTTGTGGCTTCGACGGGTTGTCTTTAGCCGCCATGCCTTGGCTCTGTCCTTTGTTCTGCGGTTTGGAAGCACCTTTCCCTTGCTTTTGATTCGCAGATCCAAAGTCTCGCTTCTTCTGTTTGAATTTCTGCTCAATCTTGGCAGCATACCAGTATGTTGTACCAAGCGAGGAGATGTTGAGGAACTCCATTTCCTCCTGAATGTATCTGTGCAGACAGCTGCGATACTTTAGCACCAAATGTTTCTCAGAATCTTTGATACCCAACTTTGTGCGCAGGGTATGGAACAGATTCGTCAGCTCATGCACATCTTGATCCTTTTGTTGTCGCAGCGTGGTCCATTGTATGTACTTGTCCTCATAGCTCCCCACGGGATAGTATTGTTCCTTGATGATCTCGAAAAATTCCATGTGGGTATGATTCTGAGAACGAGAGAGGGTTACGTCGAACTTTTTTCCTCACGATGGGTTTCCCACTGAGTCCTTGACATGGGAAACTTTGAGGAATGCAATAGTAACCTTCTCCCCAATCGGAAAAGTCATGAGCAGAAATATCCTTCTAATAGATTCAACCATCTATCTACAGCATCTTGCATCTATTTGACCCTCAAATATGGGAATGTCAAAATTTACTTGTACCTTAAAGGGTCGCACCTCCGAGTGGGCTGCTTTGGATGCGGATGCGTAGGTGGCGGTAAGGATCTGAGCAAAGCTATCCATCATCGCGTTCCTTTGTTTTTCGAGGGCATCCTCGAGCAATATTTTGATAGGATCTCCTGCTCCCTCATCTTTCTTTTCGTCCCCCATGGGCGTCCGTCGAGGTTTGCGAGGCTGATCTTGCAAAGGTTCCACCAGATCAAGCCCTAGCTCCTTATACCCCGACCTCGTTGAGGACATGCAAAGAAGGATCGAGAAAAAGCAGACCGCTCTGATACCACTGATCCGGATTTATGCAGGAACGCAACAGAATAAACACATAACCATAAATACAGAGATGCGGCGGAAATAACACTTCATTTCATTAATATCAAAGAACTGAAATTTGCTTACAGACAGAATGGAAATAAAACTAGCTAGGGCGCTGGTAGCTATCTCTGAGAAGAGATGTGGCGGCTACAGGCCTCTGAACTCAGTTACAATGAGGCTCGAGGGCTTATTTATCATTTAGAAACAATGGGAAATCCTAAATAGCCAAAACCCTAACCCTAGGAGATGAAGCGCCAAAACTATGGGCCCCGTTTGGGTAAATTGGTGTTTCAACTTCCCAGGGGCGTAACTTTGGCATACGATCTCCGTTTGACGCGTATCATACCTTGTTAGAAAGATCTATCTGAGGACTACAAATTTTGAACAAGCAACATCAATCCATGGACCCATGTTGCTCTCCGTTTTCCCAAAAAACGTAGTTTAGGGCCTCAAAACGGCTCCGAAAGTTCAAGACCCGAAAAACTGCTAAAAATAGTAAGTTGTGCCGAAACTGAAAAACTGAAAGAGACAATGGTGGGGCCCTAAGTGGAATAGGCGGGTGACCACCAATATCACCTTGGATCATTCCTCCCCCCTTAGGAAGCAATGGTCCCCATTGCGTTAAGTTCCTCCATGAGATGAGGAAATTTCTGCTGAACTTGGTCCCTGGTGAACCACTTTCCTTGGTGCAAGAGTTGGCCAGCTTTGACAACTCGATATAGTTGGATCTTCTGTTGGTGAGTGTTCTTGTTTTGTGTGTCCATGATACAATCTGTGGTGGCCTGCTCCATGCAGTCTGGGTTTAACTCTGTTGGTGCGAGTTGTTCTGTAATGTCTGAGGTGTCCAGTAGAGGTGGGAAGTAAGGACGAAGGTGATCCACATTGAAGATTGGGTGCAGACCAAGGAATGGTGGAATATTGAGCTCGAAGGCATTGTTCCCTACAGCCTTGGTGATGGTGTACGGCCCGTATCGGAGCGGGCGAAGCTTGCGGTGGGGTCCAGTGAGGCACTCCTTCTGCAAATGTAGCCATACTTTGTCGCCCACCTGGAAGTTGTGTGGCACCCGGTGTTGATCATGGTGTTGCTTGTACTTGGCATTGGCTCTGTCCAATATATCATGAACCTGTTGGCGGATGTGTTGAATGCGCTCGATGAAGCTACTTGCTTTGTCAACTTCAGACTGGACATGAGCTGAATCGGCCTGAGCAGTTGCAAATGGCATGGCTACGTCAATGGGACATAGTGGATGGAATCCCAAGCCCACCTGAAAGGGGCTATGGCCGATTGAGCTGTGGAGAGCCCGATTATAACTATGTTGTACATAGGGGAGGCTCTCGTCCCATGTGCGTGGATGCTTTGAATTGTACATGCGCAGAATGTGTACAATCATTCTGTTGACGACCTCTGTCTGGCCATTTGTTTGGGGATGGAAAGCTGTGGACTTGGTGAGCTTGGTATCCAACATCGACCAGAGGCTGGACCAAAATGTGCTGAGGAACCTACTATCCCGATCTGATATGATAGACTGTGGGATCCCAAAGTGCACCCACACTCGTTCAAAGAAGAGTTTAGCAGTGGCTTCTGTTGTGATATTCTTCTTACAGGCCGCCATAATGGCCATCTTCGAGAATCTGTCAACGACCACGAAAACACAGTCATTTCCATTCTTAGTAGAAGGCAGGCCCGACATGTAATCCATGGAGATGGATTCCCAAGTTCGACTAGGGGTAGGTAGTGGAGTATATAGGCCTTGCTTCTTGATGGTCGGTTTGGCAATGGCACAAGCAGTGCAGGATCTGATGTGCTTCTCGACATCCTTTCGAAAGTTCGGCCAATAGAAATACTTCTGCAGGATTGCTACTGTTTTCTCGACCCCGAAATGCCCAGCGACTCGACTGTAGTGTGCTTCCCATATCATCTTGGCACGCTTGCTTGAAGGAACACAAAAGTGTCCCAAGTGACATAAAAGTGCATCTTGGAGGTGAAAATTTGGAACTTGCGTATCCCCCAAGAGTGCCTTGTAAGTGTGGCTGAATTCTTGGTCACTCTCATAGAGAAGCGGCCAATCAGAAGTCTCGTGCCCACAAGAGTTGAGCACGGTGGTGAGCGCCACGATCGGTGGTCGGCTGAGGCAGTCTGCAACATTATTGGTGCTACCCTTCTTGTACTTGATGTTCAAATGAAACTGTTGCAGATATGTGGACCACTTCTGATGGCGATCATTCTGCAACTCTCCTTGTGTCTGTATGAACTGCAGGGGCCGGTGGTCTGTGTGGATGATTGTTTCCTTCCCCAAAATGTAATGCTTCCATTGTCGACAAGCTTGCACAATGGAATACATTTCTTTGTCATAAGTGGGATACTTGAAAATTGTATCAGACAATGTCTCACTGTGATATGCCACTGGATGTCCCTGTTGAGTAAGAACTGCCCCAATAGCATAGTCAGAGGCATCTGTCTCGATCTCAAATGGCTGTTGCAAGTTTGGTAAAGTGAGCACTGGGGCAGAACATAGGCGTTTTTTCAATTCTGTGAATGCCTTCTGTTGAGGTTCCAATCAAAAGAATTTTGCTTTCGCTCCTCCCTTAGTGACTTGAATCAAGGGCCAAGTGATATGAGAGAATCCCTGTTAGCCCCCCATAAATTTTTTGACAAGTAAACAGGGGGTTAAAATGTTTTTGATCCTTCAAAGAATGCATTTCCCCTGAAAACACATCATCCTTGAAGCCTCTTTGTGCCTTTTGTCCTTTGATAAATTCCCCTCTGCTGATTCCCATTATAAAGCCTCTCCGTTTCTGAAGAAATGCTCAAAGGCCTCCTTTTCCCTCTTATATCATCCATTCTAAACCTATGCTTCATCCCCTTTTACTCCTCTCTAAATTCCCCTTTAACCCCTCTAAATCCCCCCAAAACCCCCTTCAAACTCTACCCATACCCTTTGTTTGGCCTAATTTCCCCTTTTTCCCTCTATCGTTACCCTTCGCTGGCCTTGAAATGCATAAAAATGGGCCAAAAAACCCACTTTCCACCTTATATTAGGCATAAGCCCCTTTCGGCTAAGCCCTGCAAACCACTTCTCCACATGCCCGGGCGCCGGAACCAGGCGCTAAGGTCCTTGGGTGATAATCGCAATCGGAGGTGTCTGTTATGTATATTTTATTAATTATTAGTTAGATATAGTTATATTAGGTTTTATTAAGTGAAAGGGCATGATCAAAGATCATGCCTCTTCACCAAGGGACACCATGAGGCTATATTTAAAGCCTCGGTGATTCTCCATTGTAATCATATCTCATATCTCATCTTTTATAAATAATAATATATACTTATTCAAGTTTACCAGAGTTTTTACACTCCATTGGTATCAGAGCCATTGCTCTTCGGGATCTGTGTGATCAGCCAGAATTAAGGAATTACAAGAAAATTCCAGAATTGCAGATTTTTTTTAAAAACCAAGTGCTTCTAGGCAACAACATTTGTTTTTAAAAAAAGAAGTAAGAAATATATATATAATATATATATATATATATTAATAAAATAAAGAGAGAAGGAAAGTTAACACAAAGGGGGAAATAAATTAAAAGAAAAATATATATATATATATATTTAAAAGAAAATAGTTCCAAAAGAAAAAGAAAAAGAAAAAGTATATATATATATATAAAGAAATACGTACATGTGAAGACAAAGTAAAATTAAAAAGGAAGAGTAATTGCTCGTGGTTTACAAGCTCGTGGTTTTTGGGCCCATGGTAATTGCCCATGGTATTAAAACCCATTTTCCCTTTTCAAAACAACGTGCCTTTTCAAAACAAAGTGACTTTTAAAAACAACGTGACTTTTCAAGGTTAAAAATCTTTTTCCCCATATATATATATATATATATATATAATAATAGAAATTATTATTATTATTTCAAAACAAATTTAATTTAATTAATTAAAAAAAAAGAAAAAAAAAGAGAGGGAAAAACTGGCAGAAAAATATTCCCCGCCTCATACACGTTCAATGTCTTCATCAATGTCGATGGCCGAATTCCAGAAGAAATTGGTGGATCTCGAGAAACAGATCAATAATAATTCTGAAGAATTCGGAAAAAGATTAATCGATCTTGAAGGTACAGTTGCAGGACACTCCAACGACATCAAAAAGGTTCATGATATGACAAATCGAATAGAAAGACAAATGTGGCTAAATCATCACGAGGCCACAGAAAAGCATAACGAAGCAATGAACAAGATGACAGAACTCTTCAATAAGCTAAATGATAAGATAGATAAGTTAAGTCAGACACAACCTCCAATATTCCCAAATGTCGAACATAATCAACTGAAAAATTCAGCCAATTCAGATCATCATCATGAATATAACATGTTTAAAAAAGAGCAATTAAATGAGGTTCAATTGGAAATCAGCTCACATGAAGGCTATAGTGTTGAATCACCTAGAAGTAGTGACTCTGAGATCAACCATGAAAATTATAGAGTTGAGAAACCAAGAGAAGAAAATGCAACTCAAGCCACTAATAAAGCTAGTAATGCAGCAACAAAAGTTATTGAGAACGTTTATATACATGAAAATCCAATAGTAGAAAAAGAAACAATGTTGGTATGCAACGTGACTGCTATCACAGATGCAACAACAGACGTAGTCATTGAAAATGAAAGAGACCATGAAAATATAGATGCTTATAAACATAAAAATGTTTCATCCCCAGATTTGAAAGAAAAATGTGAAGAGACAAACACATCCAAAGCCACTGATACAGTGCCAGACGCTGTTGAGGCCTTCGATGATGAAGCAGATATGGTTGTTAAGAAGGAAGCATTTGATGATGAGAAGAAGTTGCATCGAACGATAATTGTTGGTAACTTACCACTAAATCTAAAAAAGAACCACGAAGAATCACCAGAAGAACAAGGAATATTTAGGAAACACGAAAAAGTCTTCCAAGACCTACCAATAAAAATACCTCCTAATAAGGAACATGAACATCCAATAGAAGTCAAGAAAGGACCTGACCCTGTCAATATCAAATCTTGTCGCTATCCACATCACCAACAGATGGAGCTTGAGAAGATGCTTCACGATCTTTTTAAAATGTGGGAAGCAAGAGCCCACCGCTCAAGAAACCCAGGCGTTCGTCAACATTGTCCATCGTTACATATGCTTTGAGGACAAAGCATCTTTAAGAGAGGGGCAATGTTATGTATATTTTATTAATTATTAGTTAGATATAGTTATATTAGGTTTTATTAAGTGAAAGGGCATGATCAAAGATCATGCCTCTTCACCAAGGGACACCATGAGGCTATATTTCAAGCCTCGGTGATTCCCCATTGTAATCATATCTCATATCTTATCTTTTATAAATAATAATATATACTTATTCAAGTTTACCAGAGTTTTTACACTCCAGTGTCGGGCGAGCGTTTTCTACGTATTAACTCAAGATTTCCGATGCGATTGGGTTTTGTTATCAAGACCCGTGATGTATTCTATACCGTCGATCTGCTTTCTCGATCCGACGGTTGGGCGCTAATCGCAATACCGCTCTGATCGCAATCGCAAGTCTCGCCGTGCCACCCCTTCGTTCTTTGCGATTGCGATCTCCCGACCAAATCACAACCGTTGATCCCCCCGCCAGATCCAACGGCTGGCACATAGTTGCATCCCCAGCTCTGATTGCAATCGCATTTTCCAATCGCACCCCCCCTTCCTCGCCTTGCGATTGCGATCCCTGGATCCAATATGAGCCGTCCATCCCTTCAGATCCAACGGTTCAGATTCATCCCACTCCCTTTCCGTCGCCCCTCTCCATTTCCCCTCCGATTGAATGTGGGTCGTTGATCTGGTCCCATATCCGACGGTTGGCGCTTAATCGCAACATCGCTCCGATCGCAATCGGAACTTTTTAAATGTGTCACCCCTGCTCCCCCCGATTGCGATCCTCCGACTTGATCACGACTGTCCGTTCACCCAGGATCGATGGCTCATGTTGCATCACGTCCTCCACCACATTTCTTCATCGGAGCCTCTATTAAACTTCATCTTTCGATCTCTGCCGTCGATATCCTTCTGAGATCCAACGGCCCTAAACTAATCGCCCTTCGCCTTCGCCGGGTCCCACCATTCAAAGGCCCGCGTTCATTCATTTTCATCATTTCCCTTTGTAAATTGCCCAAACCTTAAGACTTTGGGTTTTATGCTAATGCATTATTTCTCCGCTTCCATCGCATTTTTCGCCACTCCTCCACAATTGCGCCACCTCTCCACGGGCCTCCGCAACATTTCTCCACTACTGCCTGGGTTTGTGACAGGCTTATTTTATTGTGCAAGGATCACCAAGAGGCCATTAAAAACAGCCAAGCGAGACATCAGATGACAAATTGGGGGATTTATGCCTGTTAATTGAATATTCAAGCGCCTAATCCCATACTCAAAGGATAAGACGCAGTTTGAAGACTTAAGCACACTGTCAAGTCTTATCAGTGCTTTCAGCGTTAGCAAAACGTTCTTCCCCAGACGGACACCTTCGGACAGTGCTCTCCATGCCTCCTCGAGCTCGTAAATAGATGAAATACACTGGTAGAAGTTTCCACGACTGTCAGGCAGCAGTTATGAAGCATGGAGAAACCTGTGGATTTTCCATCCAGGTCATTTATTCCAGAAGATAGAACAAAGGGCCTTACAGCCAAAAGAGCTTCAAGAAACATCTGAGGTCGACCTCGACCTGTCAAAGACTCCCGAAGCGGACTACAGAGTACATAAAACGCTGCAGAGCCATTAAGCAGTATGGGCATGAACGTTTCCGCCATCTTGCCTTAATGAAACAAATTAAATGTTCGTCTACTCCTGTTATTCTATTTTCATATAAGAATTCATGAGAAGAAATTGTAGGGGTTGTTGTTCGGTTGTTGCCGATTTGCTGTTAGAGGGATTCATTTGGACTGTTAGAACAGTCTTGGGAGGGATTAGCAGAGTAGTTGTTATGTAGTAGGCTGGGAAGAGAAGTATGGACAATATTAGTCATTGAGCTCAGAGTATGTGACTAGTTTTGCATCAATTAATCAAGCACATTTCACAGGATCCTGGTCTATTACTATTGGTGATGTTTTTCTAACACTGTTTATTACATTTTCATTATGTTTCATTTTTTGCTGGCTTGCATCAGAAATATGGCATAGGATTTACCCTTGCTAGGTACCCTATGTTTCTGCTCTCCTTGCCCTTAATGTTTTCTGCTGATAGTGAATCTAAGAGTAAATTCAGCTAATTTAACCAGTGTAGCGGTTCCATATGCTGCTAGCTGATGTATGAATTAGAGGTTTGCTGCTTGGATGTTTCTTGCTGGTGTCAAAACATTGAAGGTTCAAAGTCCTTCTCTGATCTACAGACCCTGGCTTTGTTAAACTTATCTCTGTTTTCCCTTGGAGCATGCTAAAGTTGACCTGGAGTTAAATGACCTCTAGTCCGATCTGTAAGCTGCCCCTTTGTACCTCCATTGAAAGCTGCCTCTGAGTATGTCTAAGCAGGTCTGGAGTTAAATGACCTCTGACCTGATCTATAGACAGAAACAGGGTGTCTTTCCTTCTTTCACTTTCAATCCTTAATGTTCCATCCCACCATCTATCTAAAAAGATCCTTTAGTATAGATGACTTGCCCTCTGAAAGCCTTGGCTAGTTGTTGCAAGTAATTCTCCTTTCATGACTCCATAGCCCAATGGATGGCACTTTCTTGATCTATCCCCTTTGCTGAAACATCCTCCTGCTTTGTTCCTTTCCTTCCATTACTTTCTCAGTCTATGATTTCATGACCAAACCATCAACCAACCAACCAAATAATTTTAAACCCCCTCTGTGCTTCATACCTAGCCTAATATCTCATTTTGAGCTTTCAAAGATATATCATTTTTTGTTTTATGGAGAGATCCCTCTCCGGGTCCAGGAGGGCTAGATCCTAGGGCCCCAAAGTGGTTATGATGTTGTCTCATCTTTTGGTCTTGCCAATCTGGCCAAAACATGGGAACCCCAACAATCCCAACACGAACCTCCGGTAGAAATTAGTAAGACCCAGAAAGCAGTGAAACACCTATTTTCTTCTGCTATTGAGCTCTCTGGATGATCATCCATGCTCTGATACCATGTGAAAATTCGGCAAAACCTCGAATCCTATTGTAACAATTGAAATTAATTCTCCTAATTTTTAAATTAATTCTTAACAATTTATTTGCAGTTTTCTACGGAAAACACTGAATCAATCACACTGCAACCTACACAAATAAATTGTGGAAGAAAATAAAAACTGGAAGAAATATATGTAGACACAAAATAACACTGTTATTTTTGGACTAATGTCCCTGGAAAAACCCAACTCGGGAAAAACGATGCAATAACTGAGGGTTTTAATACTATGCAACAGTGAAATATCTAAGTACAATTGGATGCTGAAAATGGAAATCCTACAGAGAAAAACTGGCAAGAAATACTAGGGAGGAAATTCCTCACTCCAAAGGTGAATCTGAGCACTGACTTGAGCTCAAATTGGAGCTGTCCAAGCCGCCTCTTCGCAATAACTGTGTCATCCTCATGTAGTCTTTGCGTCACCCAATGTGGAACTGTGTCACCTCAAGCTGTCTCGTCAACTACTGTCTGAGAAATTGACTCTCCTGGCCTCTGGAAACTCTGCCCAACTTCTAGCACTGAATCACTGCTTCTCCCCAACAAAGACAAATTTTCCCACTGAAGCTATTGCGATGCCACTGCATCAACCTCACTGTGGGTTCTCTGCCTCTCTGCAAATGCACTCACCGGTTCTGGAATGCCTCCTCGGACTTCACTGTCTCTTCCCCTCTCTCATTGCTTCGATCTCACTGAATCTCTCTCCAACAACAAAACACAGCTATGCTGGAAATCAATTTCCCATAAAAATCGAACTGCTCAAGTGTGTGATCTCCAAGCCCCATCGACTCCTCATATAATCCTCTATTGAGACTTCAACTACCAAGACTAGATCTTAATCGATCACTAGGATTAACTTGAAATAGATCCATGTGTCTTTCTAGAATATTCGCACCATGACTTAATTCATTCTGATTAATTAATCATATTCTCTATGTTTAGACTTAGGAAATAATTAAAAATTGACTAATAATTTAATTAAGTCGTCTCTAGGTGGACTTTCTAGAAATGATTTATGGGTTTTGGAGATCTCATGTATTCTAGCCTCTCCACAAAATTTCAAGGCTAGAACACATCCCATGCTACAAAAACTAATAGAAAGTACTTCTAAGGGTTTTGTCATCAACTCAAAGAGGGTTGAGTTTGTTCCTTCTGTTGGTGGAGTTTACTGTCAAAGTCATATCTGTTATTGGGCCGAGATTACTCCAAGAGAAGCCGAGTTCCATGTCTTATGAAGCCGAGTTGGATTGCGATGTAGGGGGAGTACTTTCTGGGTCTGCGTACTAGATTTGAGGGTTGAATATGTGTTGTTATCATTGCTGAAGGAAGCCATTTATTGCTATTAATTTGTTGAGTTATTTCTAAAGGGAGAATACGAGTTGATTGTTGGTGCACACTTCTATATTTGGTATGTACAATTTTTGGGTTCAATATAAATGATATACTGTGTTTTGATGTGTTTTTTATTGTGTCTATTTTGTATCGTGCACACTTATTTAAATAAAGTACAAAAGAATACACCTACAACCATATGCATGCAAATTGTTTGACGAAACACCTCCTTCACAAACATAAACAACTCAAAAAATCTTAGTGGGAAAATTTGAGATATTCCAAAGGTGAATATTATAGTGGTATAAGAGCATGGTCTTGGACAATTTAAAGTGTATATTATAATAGTAGTTTGATGAGAACCAAAGACCACTGATATATCACTGATAAAAAGAGGTACAAGGTCGGAGAACCCACTCGATCTTGGTGGGAATAAGTTTTTTAAGTAGAAGAAGAGGAAGAAGAAGTTATGGAAGTAGAAGAAGAGCGGGGGGGGGGGGGGGCGTACATTCTAAAAAAGGCGAGGCAGTCATGGGAGATAGGGAGATCCAAGAGTTTAACAATTTGGTTAGCATCCTAAATGATTTGGCCAAGGGTGAGAAGGCGATGATGGAGTTGATGAGGAAATTAGCCGGTAACACATTAGGGGAACAACAGGAGGAAAATCACAATAAAGGTGAAGGATTAACAATGCAGAAGGCAGTCATGCACACTCAAACATACAAAGCCACCCACACCTATAAAACAAGACACCTAGACCTAATATGCCACAATTTTTACATGAGTGAACAACATGCCAAATGGGGTAGGCTGATCGGGATGAGCCTTTTGGGGCATATTTGGAGGAGTATAGGAGGCAGGGGTAATACCTTCAAGCTACCATGAATTTCACAAAATTTTGCAACCTCAAATGCAGAAACATGCCTAAGGGAGCCAAGAGGGCTATGATGTAGAACTAGGAAATAAGACACTAAGAAAAGTGACCATCCCAAATTTCGATGGATCCTCAAAGTGTTTAGCAGGATCATGCGTTCAAAAGTCGGACAAATATTTCGAACTCAATCAAATGATGAAGACAAATGCCATTAAGTTGGCTACTTTACATTTGGATGGTGAGGGTCATGAGTGGTGGTACCATGGGTTAGTGAATTTGGGTTATGCCAACATAACCTCATACTACAAGATTAAACAAAAACTCATGTAACACTTTGACAAGGACCCGAAGATTCATTTCAGAGAGTCGGGATAGCTTAAGCAAACTGACATTCTAGAGTCATATATTTCATATTTTCAGAGGCTGGTAATAATGGTCACCGATATATCTGATGCACAGTTGGTGATGTTGTTTGTTGAGGGGCTATCTGAGCCTATATGAGGCTGGGTTAGGCTTACAACCCTGCCACTCTACAAGATGTAGTCAATACAACTAGATACATGCAAGATGTTGTTTCTAGTAGCACGACTCCTCCTAAAGCATCCTTCCCCTAGAAAAATAAGGAGGTTAGACTCTTTCAAGAGGAGTGCACCAGAAAACCAATGCTGAATGAGGAGACCTAGAAAGGGTTGAGGAAGAAAAAACTATGCTTAATTTTCCAAGAGCCTTGGTTACCAGGGCACAAGTGTGTAGGGAAGGACAAGTAAGGAAAGGCCCATTACATTGAAGTTTATTCAGATAGTGACAATGATGAGAATGGTGAGGAGTCTGTATAAGAATAGGAACAACAAGCAACATGTGAGGAGACATCCTAGGTTGAGACTAAAGACCATATTATTACATCCATGTAAGGAATTAATAGATACAACACATTTAAGAGGGGGGTTCTATTGGGACATAAGGTGACGATGTTAGTTGATAGTGGGACATCCCTCAACTTTATAAACATAGCTATGGTGGATTGGAGGGATATTTCAACAGAGGAGTTTGATGGATTCATAGTGGTCATACAAGTGGTCATCAGATGGAATGAAATAGATGGATTCCCAAATTGAAAATAATAATGGGAAATTACACGTTGACAAAATGACTTTTTTATAGTGGTTGTACCAGAGACCAATGTGGTACTCAAGAGTTCAATGGATTTATTCTATTGAGAGATATACTACAAAACATAGGAGGATGGAGATGGAGTTCACGAACTATGATGGCCAACTGGTAGTCTTACAGACTATGCATCAATATCCACCCAAGATAGTGTGATCTCACAACATGGAGGCAGTGTTGCGGCATGGAGACATTGATTGGGAAATTGAGTGCTATATTTATGAGAGGAAGCCACCAGATCAGCCTCAACAATATCTTGATGATATCCAACTATAAATCCTTAAACATCAAAAAGTTTTTGGTGATATTCTTATAGGTAGGCCCTCAGATACAGGATTTGAGCATGTTATAGAGTTAGAGGAAGGGGTTTAGGAAGTTATAAACAACCCTTACCACCATCCCAAGGTATATAAGGATGAGATTGAAAAATCTATCAAGGAGTTTTTAAGGTTGGGCCACATTTGTGTTGGAAAATCTAGTAGGGTAGCTATTAAAACAATTCTCCTTATCCTTGATAAAAGCTTGTGAACTTTAGTTGACTTCTTATTGTTCTTTATTAGATTCCTTTTATAAAAAAATTGTCAACAACGTAAATCATGATCATAAAAGGCAATGAACACAAAATATAGGCTGCAAACCAGGGCAGAACCCCTCCAAGGGGCAAACCCAGAAATAACTTCTTCTCGTATAGAATTAATTGAAATGAGAATTCCAAGACCCAAAGACCAAAGTGAAGACCTCCTCCAAGCACCAAGTAAGCCCTCCAAAGATTCCTTCTTCAAACAAGCTCTAGTCGACAAGGTCAACGAAAGTCAAAATATAAGATCTCTGGTCAAAGAAGAGCTTCAACCCTCTATTTCAGACCTGCAATTCAGACTTAAATTTTTTGGCCTCCCAGTAGCTACAAAACCCTAACTTTCGCATGTGTTAGAGAATCCAAGCTCAAAATCAGATTTCTTCTTTTTCTTTGACTTCTTCTTGCTTCCTTGACCTTCGCCTTTGCTTCCTTGTCCTTCGCTCTTGTTACTAATTTTTACTTGCCTTAGATTGAACTTGTGTACTAATGAGGTCGAAGCTCCTCCTGTATATATTCTTTTCATCAGGTCAAATAATCTCTTCTAGGCCGAATTCTCACAGTTAGGGCCGACATGGTCTTGGAAGTCTTTTTGAGCTTTTAGACACAATTTTTTTTTTCATGTTACAACTTGCCCAAATGGGTCTTATACAAATGATATTGTCTCTCTTGACTAAACCCATGCTTGCAAATAATATTTTTCTTTCTTCTTTTTCTTGTTACTTAAGGTATACATAATGACATGAGTACAATGACAATTATGAAGACCAAAAATAGCTACATTTTCCAATGCTTCCTCTTAACTAGGGAGGTATTCATAATCGTACAAATGGTACACGGATATTATCAAATTGAAGAGTTCTCATAAGAAGAGTCTGATTGATAAGCCATCTTTTAAGCATAAACATCATAACTAGCATTGTCATCATAGTAAGGCCTTTAACTGAAAATCTCTTGTTGTTTCAGAGCATAATGTTGGGAGGATTTACGTGAGACACCACACTACCTTTAAAGCACATACCCCATCCAAATGTTCATTTTGTATGTCCTTTTAGGACTTATTCTTATCTTGGATTTACCTATCCTCAAAGAATATTGGTCCTCTTCGACCACTCTTGTATTGGATACCTGTCCAATCCTCAATGAGTGTCGGTCTACTTCCTATTTTGGATTCTTTATCCTCAAGGAATATCAATCACAAATTCTTATTCAATCCCCGATTCTCCCTCCTAGGTAATTCACTAAGACTTACGATTGTTTGTCCTAGTCTAGTGCATGACACATATAGAATATGATGTCTAACATCACTCCCTCTCAACCATAGAGGAGATCCTCATTCCCTCTTGATTATGGGATAGACCCTTGATCCTTTTTAAACATTCAAGGAAACTTTTTACTCCCTCTCAAACATAGAGGGGATTCCTTACTTCCTTTAATTGGGAAGTCATAACCACAAGCTCTTAGCTTGTCCTCATAAATAAAACAACGACTAGTTCTTCATGGAGACCTTCAAGTAGTAGCTACATGGCTCCTCCTTTCCTTTGCATCTCATCATATTGATCTTCTACCTTATTGGATGTTATGGAGACATCCTTTTCTTTTAATCTCGTGACATGATTCAGACCATCAACCTTTTATATCACTTTCCCATAGTCATCATCAACAAAGGCATTATATTGATCCTATCAAAGTAGAGCTAACCATAGCTCCTAAACATGAAAGTGATCTTCATTGTTATTGAAACACAAATATCAGTATATCTTCATGTAATACTACCTTTCAATTTAAATATGATGATGTAAACATCTTGACCACATAATCCTTCAAGGATTACCAAACCATTCACTTAATCCATATGTTCTATGAATTGGGTTTAAAACCAACAATTGAACTTGCCTCGACTACTATTATGCATTTATGAAATATTCATCTAGGTAGCAAAACTATAGATAACCAATACCAAAATATTAATATCATGATGGCCTATCATCAAAATATCAGATTCTGCTTACTTGTTTTTTTTAGACTAACATTCTTCTGTATGGTCCATCTCTATATTGTACAAGAATCCTTCTCCATGGATTCTCTTTTAATCAAGGCACCCATGGAACAAACTAATCAACAAACTACAATATCTTCCTTGTAGTTGTCATTATCAACTCCCTTTATTTCTTCAGGAGACCATAATTGATGTTGATTAATATCGTCATGTTTATGCCATGCTATCTTGCGAGAGAGTCATTAGGGGAATTTTGAGGTCTAAAATGGGCCTCCTAAGGAAAATGTACAATCAAAATTCACTTTATGAGAACCAATCACATTTTAGGAGATGACATCATCCCTAATGGTTGAGGTGGCATTGCTTGAGTTAAAGGTACTTGTCACATTTTCAATGGTGGATAAAAACTCATGGTTAACCATGGTAGTGCTCTAAGTACTTTTAAAGTCAAAATAAAGTACTCATAATAAATGTCATTTCACATTTTTTGAATAAAATTCATACATAATATAATATATTACATTTATTATATTATTTTCATGGTTAACCATGGTATTGCTCTAAGTATTTTTAAAGTCAAAGTAAAGTACTCATAATAAATGTCATTTCACATTTTTTGAATAAAATTCATACATAAAATAATATAATACATTTATTATATTATTTTTATATAGTACATTAATTACATGTTATTATACAATTTAAATAGTATAAATTTTAATTAATAACATATTATATAATTAATAATTTATGAATTTATATTTATATTTTATTTTAAGTTATGTAAGTACAAAGGACAAATGCATTAGTTGTTCAATGATAATGAATTTTTCTTGAAAAACTCATTCTTATTTATAGTCATATCAATACAATTTTTTTATTAATTTTGTTTTGGTACAACTTTTGAATTGAATTTAACCATGGTTACATTGATTGTGGTGCAAAAAGAGAATTGCAAATTCATAAATATTATTTTATTGATTTAGCTATTATTTTATTATTTCCTTAGGAGGCCCATTTTAGACCTCAAAATTCCCCTAATGCTTGAAGAATCGAGTAACCACATGGAAGACTTACCGAGCACATTCTTATAAAAAACTCTTTCTTCAAGATACTTGTAGATATAAACTTTACCTTCTAGAGAGTTACTTAGAACATGCGCGCCTTTGCTTCCATACAACAATCTAGCCATCCTTTGAATGAGATTGCTTCCATCCTTACATAAGATAAGCTTTCCTTCCTTAAGAGTACAAAGAATTCAATGCTGCCTTTCAAACTGTCAGTAGACCATTTGCATGCCTTCATCCTTCAAGACCACTATTTTCATTCTAGATGGAATGCATTCTAGTCATGTCATAACACTTATTCCAAGAAACTTCCTAAATGTTGTTTCTTATTAGAGGATCTTGGTGATCCTTTTAGCAAGATGATTGCCTCTAACATTATGTTAGAAAATGCTTGGATGAACTATAATGTGCAACATGGTCCCAGTCTTCTCATACTTGTAAGCTAGATGACTCCTTCCAAAGCAACTTGATCATGTAGACTCTAATTCCTCTACTATCATATTCTTCTTTCTATGATGCCATGCTTTAGAAAAACTACGACTCTTATAGACAATGCAACGATGCATGTTACTCTAATTTCTAATAAAATAAACTCAAATTGCAAATGAACCTGATAGAGATGGAGCTTCCTTTAATAGTAAATATCCTTGGGATCTTCTCATGTTATTCCTTTTCTTTAGTTGTGTGAGCTCCACTCATTTCCTTCCTTTTTATGTTTTACATGTTTGGATAGTCCCCCTTAAAATGTCCATATTCATTGCATCCAAAGCATTGTATCTTGGACATATCTTGTTTTCCTTTGGAATTTCTAAACTTCCCTTTTCTTCTTCTTCTTGGATTTGATTTAGTGTCATACTTCGCCTTCAATCTTGTTTCTTCCCAGACACATTGAGCCCACAGTTCATCAAAAGGACTAATATCCTTTCTTTAGTAGAAACTTGTTGCAAAATTGCTCCATTCAGGTGGCAAAACATTTAGTAGACAAGTGGATATCTCTGAATCTGTGATAAATTCTCCAAGCCCGTGCAACTGGTCTCTTAATTGTGAGATCATCATAAGTTATGTGGCAATATCTTCATTCTTTGATATCCTTGTGTTGTCACTGCTACAACACCCTCCAAAATTTCACTACATTCGATTTTTGGAGTGTAGTATCATTGTCAAATCTAGAGTCGCTTTGACCTTCAAGTGCCGTGTCATGTTTTTCTATTTGTTTCAAGTGTCTTCGAATGGTCGCAAGCGTCATTGCATCAATCAAAACATATTTTAGTGCATTTCGTGGTCATAGCATCTTTGTTGTCACAAAATGATACTTTTGGGTCAGAGTCGCACAAACTACACCCATTTCACTTGGGGAATGGGTATAAAGTGGTGTTTCAATGAATATTTACCTTTGTTCATGTTTGTCTAAGTTCTCTTGATGAGTCCATTTGTGTTGCACGTGGTTTTATGTCCAGACTCATCCTGTTCACCCCTTGCTCCATATCTCAGAATTAGACAAAATTTCCGTTCAAAGTGAATTTATTAAGGCCAAGAGTGCATGAGCACACATTGAAGCCTTGATGAGGAACCCTTTGTTGTTTGGAAGTGCTCCATGCACCCTCTAAGAGCACTAAGCACACTCCTCAACCCTCTTCCCCCTTCCTTACTTAGAACTGTGCCCTTCAAAAGAAAAATTCTTCCTTGAGAGCACTCCTTCAAATCGAAGAAACACACCCTTTTTGAGCGCATGAGTGCACCCCGAAGGCCTAAAGCCTTCATCCTTCAACCTTAAGGAGTGCGCCTTGCGCCCTCCATCTTTCCCTTGGGCGTACAATGCACTTGGGAAGCTCGAAGCTTTCCCCTTCATCCTTCGGACTTGCGCCATGCGCCCTGCCTTGATTGTCTTCTTCATTTGAGCGCATGAGCGCTTGTCGAAGCCCCGAAGCCTCCCCTCTTCAGCCCTTTAGGATTTCAAAGAGTGCGCCCATGCATCCTGAAGCCCCTTTTGTTTTTCTTAAGCGCATTGAAAATACATGAACAAAAAATATGCAAGAAAAATGGTAGAATAGGATATTTTTACGTTGATAGTTGCTTATCATGAGTGATTTGCAGATACATGTATTCCAGAAATATCATTGCAAGCACGCACGAGGAAGATCAGGCGAGGAGAAAAAATAAAGGAAGCTCGAAATGAACAAAGAACACACTTGAATCTCGATGATCAAAGAAACCCCAAAAAATCCATTTGATCAAAGACCCTTTGGAGGGTAGAGGACATAAAAAATTGAAGCTACATGATGGAATGAAAATACAGTTGGAAGCCATGTCACCTGTTGTGGATGATTTTTTCACCCTCCTAGAGACAGCCTAGAGTTGCCATAGACCAGTGCCTAGGACATCTTAATATAGCAAATGGCTCATTATAGCTTGGGTTGTCAGTCCAAAGAGCTCACTCACTATCTCTTGTTTTGAACAAGGAAATTAGATTTGAACGGGACCAATCTCTCTCAGAAGCTAGTACAAAGAAAAGAACAATGTAGGAACATCATGTAAAACTCCAGCATGAAAGCATCAGACAGTTAAGAGACCACTTACTATAAAGAGGGCCGATTCAACTAATATATCACAGAAATCAGATATCAGGAAGGGAGTGCAGTGAGGAAACATAAGAAGATATTAGCTGACATGAGACTGATACCCAGATACACAACAGAACCATATAAGGGCGCACCAATTTACAAATCCTTATATGACAATGGCGTTTTAAAAGCACCCTCCTCAAGCAACTAATATAGCAGAAAATATGGAAAGAAAGAACATGGAACAATATATCATGACTAGGCCTATTTAAAGCGCTTGACTAATTCCAGAAAGGGCACCACTTAAGATGAATCCTTACTGCAAACTAGTGAGCCACTCGCATTCTAGAGCATGATACAAGAAGATAAATTGCATGAAATGAGATAATGTATTAACACATAAGAGAAATTACATACTGTGAAATATCAAAGACCAGAATCCTGAATACAGTTATAACCCCTCCTCACTGAGACCCTACGGGCTCTGAAACTTCATAAAAAAATGTTACAAAATGTATACAGAAGTCTTCTCACTATACAGTCTGCTGACAGAAATCTGGAACCCTTCAAAAATCTTATTTCTCAGTATTTATAAAGAATACAGAACCTTCCAGAGGAGAAGGGAGACGAGGCACAATTAATGACTCAGTTTGAACCAAAATGGCGGAAAACATTCGCGCGTTCTCTTATGAATGACTGACTATAAATGGATATAACTAACAGTCCGTCTAAAGAAATAAATGCTGCGAGATAAAAAATCTCTTTATATACAAGACATAAATAATAAAATATATACAATATGCTGCCCGCGGCTGAGGAAAATCTGCTGCCGTAAGAGATTTGAAACAATCTGCATTGCTGTACTGTACTCTCGGCCCCTAGCTTTGGATTTGAGTCCTGGATCTTTAATGCGGGGAGGACGCATCTGGAGAGTTCTGAGAATCCACATCTATGTTTTCTTTAATGGCGGTCACCTCTCTCACCTACCCTCGGCTTCTTTCCTTAATTTCGCCAGTAGGATATGTCCTTTAGTATGTTCCAGATCTTTGCAATGGAGGCGGCGAGTTAAAGCGCCAGCTAAGTCGTTTTAAAACCTGCAAAACCCGCAAAACATTAGAGAAAAATGACTCGGTGACAGGGAATGTGGATACGACAGCGGCCATGGAACCGGTAATACAGACTAGGCGAGATATTGAGAAGATGCAGGATGACAGGAAACGCATGAATATAATGGAGAAATAGAGGGTGACAATGCAAAACACAATGGAGCAACAATGAATGGACGGGTCAAAGGTTCATAAAATATGACACGTCACCGGAACATGTGGATGATGGAGGAGAAACACGGTGTACACTGATGCATTATGATGATACGACCGCAGGGAGTGGGACCCGAATCGGAGATCGCAATCTGAAGATGGAGCGGGTAGACCGGGAGTGGCTCATTCTTTAATTTCCGATTGCGATTGAGGGCAGGACTGCGATTAACCCAGGACCATTCGATCTCGGAACAAGATCAACGGCTACACTTGCATCAGAGGATAATAAAATGGTGGGCCATGAAATGCCGCCGGTCTGTTGTGCGCGGGGCCCTCTATATGAGTTAATTGTCGCGCCGTTTATTTGAGCCAGATCAGACGGCCAGCATTGTGCCCGATCGTTAAAACAATAGGCCCCTTCTCGTTTTTAATTATGGTTTTCAGACTCGGGTCATATGGAAGCCAAAGCGGGAGGGAGTCAAACTCTTAGGGGCTCGGCCCGATTATTTAAATTTGGGTTTTTAACTATTGTAAAGCGGATTTTTGGGCGGGGATAGTAATATCAAGCAGGGTCATGAGGTTTTAGGCCACGGCAGAGGTTCAAAATGGATTTGAATGAGGCAGCAGGGCAAAATTCACAGGCAGAGGTAAATATGTACAACATCGGCTCCATCTGGGGACGACATGTTCGTCCTCGGGCATGTCGAGAACACGCAGACCATTAAATATTTCATCCCGCTTTCCAATCCTCCTGTATGTGAATTTTATCCTACAATTCCCTTGCTTTTCTTCAAAACTCATTAGCACACCTACATTATTCAAAGAATGATGGAACAAAAAGAAAACTAATGTACAATATAATACACCAGGCTGTCTTGGCCTCCCGGGTCCCATACTCTGCTTTGCTAGTGTCCATTAGTTGCATTATTATTCAACTGTGCCCTTCTATGTTTGCATATTTTGTTTTTCAATTTGCCTCCAGCTTTGCTCTCATATTATGTTCTTGTTTTTCCATTACCTAACTTTCTTTTCTTTCTTGCTGGTATCTGCTGTTTCTGAGGCACCTTCGTCATTAGTCTTCTCATGCTGTCAATTCCTATGCCCAGCCTTTCTTTTATCTGGAACCGACTTTGATCACTGCTGTCTTCATCCTGGGCAGCTTTGATTTTTGCACTTTCCACTACATCTTCAATATGGCTCTCGAAAGCCTGATCACGTCCTCCTTGTATTTTGAAAGGCAGTGGGGTCTCTCTTTTTTGTGCCACAATAGCAGCTTTGAAAAATTTTCTCTCTGCTGGCAACATCTTGCCAGAAAAGATCCTTGATCCTTCTTCAGATGTTTGCAAAAAATGAGCATAAGGATCATGAAAAGATACCTGGTCGTGTATATTAGGCAAGCAGGCTCCAACCAGGATTTCTTTTCCTTCCACTGGATTAAGAACAAGACTCTCTTGAGAAAGAGAATCTCCCTCATTTTCTTCATTTTTTGAACTGGAGGGCTCATCATATATTGGAGCTGAGTCCTTTTGAAGCTCTGGTATATTTTGCTCTGATGCGCTGAGCTCTGTGAAAAGGTCCTTGAATTCTTGAGCAGGGGCTTGCTCCATTATTTCCTCTTTTTCAAGAGAAAGCTCGCTATTTTCATCTCGCTCAAGAATCTCTCCTTTGCTCTCCTCCTCTTTTCCTTGTATTGAATCATGTTTTTTCAACATAATCTCCAGCAACCTGATTTCTTCGTTCCACGGATTAAAGTCTTCCCCCGAGTTTCCTTCCTCCTTTCTTGAAAAGGAAAGCTGCTGGCTTCCAGTCTCGCTGATGGTCTGTGTTAAAAAAAAAGGAGGATCCAAGGAATCTTCATCTGCTATTATACTATCATGGCTCTCCTCATCCATATCATAGATGGGCTGACTGGTTTCATTACTATTCTGAGATTGCCGGCCCTGACTTTCCTCCCATGGGTCTACTGATGATGGTTCTGCAGACTCAGCTTCTCTCTGGAAACAATCATCATCAAATAAATCATAACTAGGAAAGTCGCAGTCATAAGCAATGTCAACAATCAAACCTGTTGGATTCTCAGCAGGTCCTTCTTCATCTTGATCCTCAGAGGAGTTTCCTGGATCCAAATTATCAAGCTCAAGTGACGAATGGGCAAGAGTAGGTGTCCTATAGAAAATTTCTGAGGCAGGCTGCTGATTTGATATCTGATCAACCTCTTCTTCTGTCAAAGGGGATGATTGCTTTGTGTTCCTTTGTGCAGAAGAGCAGCAGCTCTCCTTTTCTTGTACTAGCTGATTGGGAGGCGGGATGTTCTCTTGAGCCTCTTCTTTTACATCGGATTCTGCCTCTTCTATGTGGTCTCTTGCTTCTTCAAGGCAGCGCT
This sequence comes from Pinus albicaulis, assembly GCA_034641835.2. Taxonomy (NCBI): domain Eukaryota; kingdom Viridiplantae; phylum Streptophyta; class Pinopsida; order Pinales; family Pinaceae; genus Pinus; species Pinus albicaulis. The sequence goes on along the minus strand of CM076583.1, from coordinate 1,228,155,641 downwards.
CCCTATTTTCCATTGCTATTAGATCGTGATACTCTCTGATCAACATAATACAAGATGTAGGTAAGCAATCAGACAGTTTCTGATCACTTTCTTCCTCATCTTCCATAGGTTTTAAAGCATGACACATGTCTTGCTCATTGTCTGCGTCTTGGGCTTGTCCTTGTGATTGCAAGAGTTTGATCTCAGCTTCGTATCTTTCAATCATCACTCTTAGAAGGATTTTCTTAAGCACGGGCGTGAAACTTGGGATGAGAAGGGTGATCCGTGGAAGGTCCTCCACTTCCATTTTTTCCAAGCCACGTGATATTTCATCTCTGCACTCTGCTATAAAACTCGGATGCATTTTGCAAGCTACTCGGAGTCTTCCACCAGTGGGGTCTTTTAATTATTCAGGAACTGTGGAGTCGCCAGGTGGATGGTTTAAGATCTTGCTGTCCACCACAGTGATTTTCCAAATCAAGGCTATTGTTTCTTCCCCAGCAGAGTCGGGACTGCAAATAGATTTAACAAATAAAGACCAGTGGAGTCGGGATTTTTTACTGAGATTTCTTGAGAAGAAGAAGGATAATCTTCAACAGAATATTCAGGATTTTCAACACGAGCTGACTTCTTCTCTTTCCAAGCTCTTTTATGAATAATCTTTTTCGGGTCAGACACGGGTGTTTTCGGCTGTGAGGTATCTGACCTCAAATGGGGCTTCCGGGAAGCCAGGACTTCCAATAAAATTTATCAAGTAAAGACCAGTGGAGTCGCCAAGGTGAGAAATCTGCAACTCTTCACCTCTCTGTGCTCACCTGATTAGAGAGTGAATACAATTTGTCGAGACCCAGGGAAACTGATATTCTTGAATTCGTTCCCCGGCAACGGCGCCAGAAAGATGTTGTGGATGATTTTGTCACCCTCCTAGAGACAGTCTAGAGTTGCCATAGACCAGTGCCTAGGACATCTTAATATAGCAAGTGGCTCATTATAGCTTGGGTTGTCAATCCAAAGAGCTCACTTACTATCTCTTGTTTTGAACAAGGAAATTAGATTTGAATGGGACCAATCTCTCTCAGAAGCTGACACAAAGATAAGAATAATGTAGGAACATCATGTAAAACTTCAGCATGAAAGCATCAGACAGTTAAGAGACCGCTTACTGTAAAGAGGGCCGATTCAACTAATATATCACAGAAATCAGATATCAGGAAGGGAGTGCAGTGAGGAAACATAAGAAGATATTAGCTGACATGAGACTGATACCCAGATACACAACAGAACCATATAAGAGCGCACCAATTTACGAATCCTTATATGACAATGGCATTTTAAAAGCACCCTCCTCAAGCAACTAATATAGCAGAAAATATGGAAAGAAAGAACATGGAACAGTATATCATGACTAGGCCTATTTAAAGTGCTTGACTAATTCCAGAAAGGGCACCACTTAAGATGAATCCTTACTGCAAACTAGTGAGCCACTCGCATTCTAGAACATGATACAAGAAGATAAATTGTAAGAAATGAGATAATGTATTAACACATAAGAGAAATTACATACTGTGAGATACCAAAGACCAGAATCCTCAATACAGTTATAACCCCTCCTCATTGAGACCCTACGGGCTCTGAAACTTCATACAGAAATGTTACAAAACGTATACAGAAGCCTTCTCGCTGCACAGTCTGCTGACAGAAATCTGGAACCCTTCAAAAATCTTATTTCCGAGTATTTATAGAGAAGACAGAAACTTCTAGAGGAGGAGGGAGACGAGGCACAATTAATGACTCAGTTTGAACCAACATGGCGGAAAACCTTCGCGCCTTCTCTTATGAATGACTGACTATAAATGAATATAACTACCAGTCCGTCTAAAGAAATAAATGCTGGGAGATAAAAATCTCTTTATATACAAGACAAAAATAATAAAATATATACAATATGCTGCCCGCGGCTAAGGAAAATCTGCTGCCGTAAGAGATTTGAAACAATCTGCATTGCTGTACTGTACTCTCGACCCCTGGCTTCAGATCTAAATCCCAGATCTTTAATGCGGGGCGAATTTATCTGGAGAGTTCTGAGAATCAATATCTATGTCTTCTTTAATGGCGGTCATCTCTCCTACCTACCCTCGGCTTCCTTCTTTAATTTTGCCGGTTAAAATATGTCCTTCAGATCTTAGCAGTGGAGGCGGAAAGTTAAAGCGTCAACTAAGTCGTTTTAAAACCTGCAAAACCTGCAAAACATTAGAGAAGATTGACTCGGTGACAGGGAGTGTGGATACGATGGCGGTCATGGAAACGATGATACGAACTAGGTGAAATGTTAAGGCGATGCAGGGTGACAGGAAACGCATAAAAACAATGGGGACATGGAGGGTGACAATGCAGAATACAATGGAGCGATAATGAACGAACAGGGCAAAGGTTCATAAAATATGACACGTCACCAGAACATACGAATGGTGGAGGAGAAACACGGCGTACACTGATGCATTATGATGACACGACCGCAGGAGGTGGGACCCGAATCGGAGATCGCAATCGGAAGATGGAGTGGGGAGACCGGGGTGGCACATTTTGGGAATTCCGATTGCGATTGAGGGCAGGGCTGCGATTGACCCAGGACCGTTCGATCTCAGAACAAGATCAACGGCTACACTCGCATCGGAGGGTAATAAAATGGTGAGCCATGGAATACCGCCGGTCTGTTATGCGCGGGCCCTCCATATAAGTTGATTGCCGTGCCGTTGATTTGAGTCAGATCGGACGGCCAACATTGCGCCCGATCGTCAAGACAATAGGCCCCTTCTCGCTTTGAACTATGGTTTTCAGACTCGAGTCATATGGAAGCCGAAGCGGGAGGGAGTCAAACTCTTAAGAATCTCGGCCCGATTATTTAAATTTGGGTTTTTAACCGTTGTAAAGCAGATTTTCGGGCGGAGATAGTCATATCAAGCAGGGTCATGAGATTTTAGGCCACGACAGAGGTTCAAAATGGATTTGAATGAGGCAGCAGGGAAAAATTCACAGGCAGAGGTAAATATGTACAACATCACCACTGGAGAATGTCCATGTCATCATTCAATATCAATCCCTATCATGCAAGATAATGACATGTCAGGTCTCATCATGTGATGATGGGTAAGTCATGATGTATTATTATAATCATTATAAAGGAAAAATAAGTGGAATACCAAGAGTCATGTATGAACCAAAGAGTCACCAGAACTCCAAAAGACATGTAATAACACAAGTCATATGTAATTCAAAAAGTCATTTGGAATTCCAAAGGTTGGATAAATCCAAAAGTCACTAGAAGTTAGAAAGTCAAGAGTCATGAGGATGTGAAAGGTTATTCCTCAAGTTATAAATAGATTCTCATTTTTCATGTAAAGGACTTTTAACCTAGGCTTCTCCAACAAGGCATTAGAGAGACAAAGTTAGTACTTTTAGGGAACAAGTAGTTGCTTTAACACTCCACTATTGGAGCTAGTGGTGTTCATTGCTTTTATGTATCTTGGGACTTTTTCTTAATATTGAAGCCTTCCAGGCCAACATGTTTTCACACATGGATCATGAATATTTCTAAGACTATTATTTGAATGTTTATGGTTCATGTTTTCTTTCATTAGTATTAGATTAATTGAACTATTTCAGTTACTTCAGTGCTTCTTGTTGGAAATGTATTGTTATGTTTATAATGATCGTCGCATCCTTGCGAACTATTTTGCTTAATGTTAGACAAACCTTTCTTTTTCATGTGTGTCTCCATTATGGTAGTACTATTACTTCTCTCTTAGAGGCTCACTTAATTTCCCCCTGCAGTTGAAGAACCTTGATACGTCGACAATCTAACATTCACAAGGCATGCTAGCTTGCTCATTTGAAAGGAAAATTCCGCTCCTCTCTCCTGCTGACAACTAAAGCCAATGCATATCTTTAAGTAAACGACAAGCAGGTCGTATTTTGTATGGGACTCATATACCAAAAGGTGTGAGGTCTAGTTGGGACTTTATATCAAGGAGATCTCCTGTATGTTGGTGGTATCCAACACCGTCAACATTCTAGCGCTAGAAGGAGGGATGCCAGTTTTTTTATGGCTAATCAAGCCACACACCTTCACCATTCTTCTTCCGGTCAAGGTAGAAACATTTCAAGAACTACTCTGATTCCTGAAGCAGGAGGATCTTCTCAACCTGGCCCAGAACCAATTTGTGAAGTTACTTATGAGAAAATCTAGGCAATTCGACCTATAACCCATCGGTTCACGAAGGCTATCAAATTAATTCCCGGAATGAAAAATATTCTACATTTTCCGAAGAAGAAAGAGATCACTGGTACTGGTATCTTGGTTTCTACAATGGAAGATTTGGTTTTTTCCACTCTTGAGGGGTTTGAAGAATCTGCAGACAATATTGAACATCAAGAACAACTTCCACCTCTTAACGAAGGATACAAAGACGATACAATTGTTCTTTATGAAAACCTCTTCGACGAATTAGACGATGGATATTCCTCAAATTCTGATGAGGAAGAACACAAATACGAGAACATGACAGACCAAGATTTGGGTTGGATGGACCAAGGGCCTCTTTCTCTTTCGGATAACTTGCATAGGATGTCGAGACATACAGAAAAAAGTTGCTCTCAATGTATGATCCAGATAAGAGGACGTAGGCAGAAGATCATCTCGATGATTTTTACTTGCATTTACGAATGATGGAGGTGAGGAATGATGATGTTTCCTGAGGGATTTTCCCTTATACATTTGAAGGCAGAGCGAGATTATGGTACCATATTCTTCCCGTCAATTCAATACACACCTGGAGGTAGTTTAAAAAGTTATTTCTTGAGAAGTTTGATAGCGAAAAAAACTCTCGCCATGCTACTCAAAGAGCTCGGAAGCATGAAAGTGGGGGAAAAGGAGAAGGTGAAATATTTTAATCAGAAATTCAATCATATATTGAATAAATTTCCGCAAGGAACACAACCACACGATTCAATTACTATCTATTACTACACAACTGCCTTTCCGACCAGTATTTCCCAGTTCACAAAGAGAGCTGCAAAGACAACGTTGGAACTAAAATTTGCAGAAGCGATTGTCGTTGATTAGGACTTGTGCGCGATTGAGGTCATTATGAACGATGAGGAATCACAAGACTCTAAAGAGACTACTAGGAAGTCACAACCTTTTTCTAGTAAGGCTAAAGAGAAGGAATCATCAGACATCAAAATATTTACCAAGATGATGAAGACGCTCACCAATGAGATTTCAGAACCTAAGAAAAGGTTAAGTGAGACTTCCACCAACAAGAAGCCTCCCTAGTCCTCCCCTTTTTGAAGGAATAGTAGTAACAACAATAATCAGCCTGCGAAGTCTGCATAAAGTTCAAATGTTGTGATGAACATAGAAAGCATTGCCATAGACAATTATTGTTATTTCCATAAGGAATATCACTAAGGAAAAACATGCTGTAAGTGGAATCACAACATGAACTCTTTGGCTACACACATTTTAGATACTTTATTAGTAGATGAGCAGAAAAAACATGCAAAAGAATCAGAAGAACCTGCAATGGTTGAGGAAAGAAAAAGTGTTGGAAATGCAGTGTATGCATATTATTGTATCAACGCTGATAAGAAGGATGTTGAAGAACCACCATAGAATGAGCCCCCTCCTCAGAAGAAAAATGGTTGATACAATCTAAGGAGTAAAGGGCCCATCTATGAACATGAATTGACAAAACAAAATTTAAAAGAGTAGTTGCTAAAACGAATCTCACCACCGGTCAATGTTGCTTTGAATGCATATAGTAAGCTTAGAGAGCAGTCTAAGTCCTATTGGGAATCATGATTGCCGTTAGACCAAAACATGTAGGTGTTAGTAAATGATTGCATCATTAGAGATAGGGATCCATGAGAGGCGGTTAGTCCATGTCGCGAAACACATGGGGAGTGTCAATTTATCTAATGTCCAACAATCTCACCTCCAACACGAGCCAAGTGTGTATCGAACTCGTGGCCTAGGATTTGATACCACTTGTTGGGAATCACGATTGTTGTTATACCAAAACCCACAGGTATTAGTCAACGATCACATCACCAGAGATAAGGATCCACAAGAGGTCGTTAGTCCATTTCGCAAAACACACAAGGAGCGTTGGTTTATACAATGTCCAACAATTCCAAGAAGACTTCCTCGAATAACAAGGGTAAGTCCAACACTCTAGAAGTGCCGAATAAAACCACTCCTCCAGACACTTCAAAATTTCTTGCTATTGGTAAAACAATTTATGATAACATTGTGGAAGATATGAAGAAAATGCGAGCCAACATTTCCATTTATGAGCTCACGAAGATTGCAGGCCAACGTGAAATTATTATCCAAACCTATTCACAACCTTCGACAAGTGATAAAGATTCGTCCTCTCAGTTGACGGTGCTGGACCAACATTTAGGGGATCTCCCCGATATGAAGTCCCAACTAGACCTCACACCGTTTGGAGTAGGAGTCTTAGTAGTGGGGTGTTATGATATGCCTTGGTTTTAAAAACACATAGAGTGGTGCACGATGTCTTTGGTGAGAACAAGTGTGTGACCCTGTGGAGAGTCAAGCACGATGCATGACAGTTCTAAGAAACGAAGGGAAAATAAAGTATTCCCATTGAAATCCTGTAATAGTAAGCAGATTGGAAGGAACACATAAGCAGAATGACATCACACAAACTAATAAGCGGAATAGTCCACGAGTTAAGGTGACAAATTAACACATCAAAACGCATCCAAAAAGACACATACAAATGCAAACGAAATAGTTCATAAAAAAATGTGTAAGTTAAATAACATATATCACAAATACAACAAGAGTAGTCCTAATATATTCACAATATATGCATGAAAGCGAGCTAAATATGAGTTTTATTAAAAGTGATAGTTCCAATCATACATACAACATTTGACAAGACACTTGCCCCAATAATGGAACAAGAAGTCTACAACACCTGCTCCTCCAAAGAAGTATACTCCCTCTACGCTACAGAGAAGCCAAGGCTCACACAAAACTCCCAAGCTCTTTCTAAGCCTAAGCCTAGCCAAAAGCTTGTCTCCCATAAGCCTGTTACATGAGTCATGAGGATATATTTATAACAAATGGGGGTGAATCTTGGCATGCCCCCTTCATGACGGTTGGAATCCCCTTATGACTCTTCAACTTCTTTTCAAAACAACCAATTACATTACATAGGACTCTTCACATTCCCACAAGGACACTTGGAATTTCACTTTTACAATGATTAGAAATAATATTATATTTTACACTCGTACCCATATAAGACAAAATAGGGCAGAGACAACTTGACAGCCTAATAAGACAAAACACTATGATGCTGGAGTTTGGGTGAACTCAACCTAGGAAGCTTCGACTTGATGCCTCTTGGTCACATACTGATGCCAAGATTGGTACTGTTCGATGGCCTCCCAAAATTGCGTGATAGTGTCAAGCTGGAAGCGAACTCTTGATTCTGTGGCATCCACGTACAATTTCTTGGAACCAATTTGAACCTCTTTCTCAACCATGAACAACATTGTTTTGATCTGAAAAGGGGCACTGCTATATGTTTGCACGGTCTTGTGAAATTTTCAAATTGAAAACTATATAGTTGCAGTGATAGATTTATCTCTCCTACTTATTATTTTAATAAGTTATTATTTAGAAATATTATGGAAAATATCGAAATAAATACTACTGCAACATTCACAAATATATATGTAGAGAAATAAACAGTAGGGAACATAAGCACAAGAATCAATCACATGTACATAGTTATTTTTGGACAATTGTCCCTGGAAAAACTAGCCCCTGCTGGCTCCTGTGTATGTCTGCATGATTCACTACGCAGTCTCAGCGCTGGACTGCGTAAGTCTACGTGGGCTCTCTACGCTGTAGCCTCAAGTTGCCACTAGTGGCCCACTCCTGCCCTCTGTCCCTGATCTCGATCACTGCTGACTCCCTCCTCCTTCTGCTTCTGCAAACTCCTCGCCCTGCAACTCTCCCACTAAAATCGAATTCTCTTACTTCAGAATCGATTTCCTTCAGGTACTGAGTGTTGCCCGACTTTTCTTCCAAATGACCCTTAACCCTTCTTTTAGAATCTTCCTATTGGAGAACCAACGACCTATATTAAGAGATTAATCAATGGCTAAGATTAAAACTTGACTTGATCCATGTTTTCTAGAAGATTCACACTCTGACTTATTAATACCCTTTAATTATTTCGTTTCCCTAAGTTTAGACTTAGGGTCTTCAATAAAATAATTAATTATTTTAATAAGTCATGAACCGAGTGGAATTTCCACAAACAGTTTCTAGGTTCTTTGGAACGCTGCTGTCCAAGCCTCCCTGCAAATTTTGAGACTTGGAACACTTCTAGATGCTACAAAAATCAACAATTATATCTATTCATCTCCAAGCTCTCCTAGGTGGAAATCTGCTTCAGCTGCTCCAAGTATTGATCAATCTCCTGTTGGAATTGTCATTTGCGTTTAGTCTCTACGAGTGTGCCAACTAATGGGATCCCGTGGGTTCTCACCATAGTTTGGTATATATGAGGCCTAAATGTTTCCGATGAATGAGGCGAGCTGCTTATTGTTTTGGATCAACATCCCAACTCTCACTTTCTATAGCTCTGCTTGCGGCTTCAACTTCTTCACCAGTGTAAGTGGTGCCCCTTTGTATCGCATTGTCTAATCATGCACGACAGTGATAAAAAATTGTACATTCATGAGGATCTTCACAAACTCTATGCTTTTCCGTTGCAAGTCATGTAAGCGAACAACTGCCTTATGTATGGTGACAAGCTCCTCATAAAGTTCCTGCATAATGTCTCCAAGTGTGGATACTTAAACAAGTATCCTTGCTCCCATATCCTCCAGGTAGACCTGTGCAGAAGGTGCATTCTGCACTGTTGCGCAGATCTATTAATTCTCTTGCCAAAAAACTTGTAGATTCTCCGCCAACTATTTATTCTCTGCGATCAAATAATGATTTTTAGATCTTGTTGGACCTGCGAAGGCGAAGTTGGATTTGACAATAGCATTTGGATTCTTGTTGGTGTCCGCCACTATCACCCTTTCTCTCATAAATGCAGGCGATGCATTATCATCTGGAAAGTGCTTTCTTCGTGCTTGTATAATATTCTTCCATATTTCATCAAATGACAGATTGTACACATCCATCAACAAATCATCATCAAGGGGAACTATCTCCCCTTCTCAATTGGCACTGGATTTGCGACTAGAGGTTATGGAGTTTGAACGGTGGCCTATGGTGCACTGGGCTTTAGGTCCACATCTTCATCTTGTGGCTCCGACCCCAACTCCCTGTCCACAACTTCAATAAAATTCTCAATCTTTTAAGAAAACTCTTGATCCTGCATCTATTCGCTCACTCCCTTTGCTGCTGGCTGATCGTGTACCTGCTCTTCAACCTGTATGGGTGTCGTCTCTTTCCCTGAGAAACCTTTCCTTCCTTCGTGTTCTTGCTTTTGATTCTCCTCCTATTCTCTTCTTCTTAGTTCCTGTTCTTCCCTTGGCTCTTGTTTTTCTTTCTGCTCTCTTAGCTCTGCTTCCTCCAAACTTTGCTTCTCTCTCTTCCTCCAATTTTCTCTTTGTAGCCTTTGCCTCCTATTTGCTTCTATTTCCAAAGCTTTTTGTTCAACAATAGGATCTGCTTGCATCTTCCAACTTTTCTCCTCTACACTGTCAACAACCTTCCTCTTTCCCTTATCTTGTACCGGGTTGCTATGTTTTGCTGCTGTCTCTTCTGGAATTGCTGCCATTTGTGGAGTAGCCTGCAAAGACCCTACTATACTAATTCGCTTGCGAGTTCTGAAGGAATTATAGTTCTTCCATGGTTTTTCATCTGACCATTGATATTTCCTCGCTGACCCAGTTGTAGTAGATTCTCGCACAGTGGTCCTTGAAAATTCCCCTCGGATCATATGAATTGAAGTCTTTTGTATCGAACTCAAACTTCATTATGGATTTAGATTCAATATTTGCAACATTGAGATTCTTGATCTCATATAATATGATCAACAAAGGAAGCGTTGGCCATGGTGCTTTCTTCTTCCAATGTAGCGTTGTTGACAACCGTGTGGCAAGATGGTAAGATACCTCTTGCATGAAAAGTTTGCCGGTTGCATATCTTGGAAAAAGATGTGGCAGCTTCTACCTGCCGAACACTTTGATAAATGTGACATCCGGTAAGGAAAACCAATATGAAATCTCTAATATTGCCTCCATTGCTCCTCCTGACATGCAAGATGGGTCCTCCTGAAAGATAAGCCTATAAAGAGGGATGATGAAGTGATTAGTTAACTTCTCCATAGGTCCTTTATGGCTGCAATATGAAAGCAACTTGCAATAAATATGCACGACCATTTCTCTCGGTGTCCACATCTAGTTCATGCTAGAAAACTGATTCTGTGCACAAATTGCATGTAGTAAGTATGTAAAGATATATAATCGTGCTTCTTTCCCTTGGGAGGATCCCGAGGTTGTGTTATATGGGCTCTTAGATGATGAGCCAAAAGATCCGACCAGTTGAATGGTTTCCCCTTGTTCACCACATGGTTCAATAAGGTAGCCCACCCTTCAGGAAAGGTATCTGTGCTCAGTTGGCCATATATTCTACAAGCTAGGATGACCAAGTGCTGGTAGGCCTTTCTGAGTGACTTTGTCTTGTACATGTGGGTGGGTGTTTTTCTAAACATCGATGGCCCCTTCACCCAACTTTTGGTGATATCCTTCGTGCTCGCATAGTTGTGGGTGGCATAAAACAACGAGTCCATGATCTTTACTGGCTCATGAAGATGATACATTTGTTGAAAATCCACTACTAGAAATGTAGTAATCTTCTGTCTGCTGGTGTTTCTCAGTGTCATAGTTTTTTTTGGAGTCCTATGATTTGGCTGATTGGAAAACCAAATGACAAGGCAACATTCAAACCAAGATTTAGATCTCTAGGATATAGCCCTCCTAGGCTCAGAGAGGGATCTCTCAATATGTTTGTAAGGATATAGCTTGATGCTTTTAAGAGGTTGATTTTAGGCTAGTTATTAAGTGCAAATTTGTTTGTTTGGGTTTCGTTGGTTGGACATGAATGATATAGGAAACATAGATAGAAAGGGGAAATATCAGAGCCATTGGGCAAAGGAGTCAAGAAGAAGTTGTAACAAGCTCAGTCAATGGATATGGGATATCAAAGGGAAAATCTAACTTGGCCAATGGATCTTGGGTTTGGTGGATGAAATGAAATGGACATTAATGATTTAGAAGGAGAAGTAGAACTAAGGGCAGTTAAGAATCCTTAATTATATGTACTTCTCAACAAAGGGAATTAAAACATTATCTGAACATAAAGAGGCATTCCATAGATAGGGCTAACCATAAATTCTATAAATCACACCTTAGCAAATAAAAATTTCAAGACAAACTTTTCCAACGAAATACAAAAGGCGAGGAACGCTCTATTTCTTCTAAATATTTCACCATCAAGGATTTATAAAACATATAAGATTCACAAATAACTGCATTCATAGAAGAGGGAACGCCTAAACATCTAAGACTGCAATTATAAATACCTTCAAAACAATTATCTCAGCAATAACATAGGGTATGATCAAAACAGACCTCTCTGGCAGACTACAGACAATGGTACTTTGAAAGGAGATTTCATAAACAGTTTTCAAGTGGCAACAAGCAAGCAGGGAAAACCATAAATCGTTCTTGAGGCCAACTATATGAACTATTTTAGAAATAAACAAGCATAAGGGTTCAGGAGAGCGATTAAGACTACTCAATAATACCTCAGCATATGAAAACATAAAGACAGTGAAGAGCAAACGAGTCTAGGGTGCTTCTAGGAGACATTTCTTAGCCTAAACTTTTTACTCTACTGCAAGCAAGAAATGATGAAACAGAATGGAAAACAGGAAAAACATTAACATATTAGAATACATCACCAACAACCATGCTCAGGGATCCAATGATAGAGCCTTCTCATTAACAAAGCATGTTAAAACATCATCAATCTTTCAATACTTCAATTTCTTCTTTAATCTTTAGCCAGATTATGTACAACTTCAGAGAGTTTGAATGCCAGCAACCAACCCCTAATAAAGAGCTCCTCATAGAGTATTTATAGAAGAATGAGGAGGTGGAACTCCTTTTAGGGTTCAAAATGTTATTAATTACAGAGTAAATGCATTCCTAGCCTTGAAAGCCATGCAAGGCATAAGGTAGGAATGAGTTGCACTACTTCTGTGTTTTAATAACTCTATATTTACTTCCTGAGGATAAATTAGGTGAAAGGAATGGGTTTTAAGGTTTTCCCATGTCTTACAATAACTGTTCTGACAGTCAAAAGATGTTCTGTCAGTGTGATAACGGTCATAGTGTCTTTGTAGGTGAAAAACAGGCTACAGGTGGCTTCAGATATTTTGATGAATTAACTGCTTTGCTCTGATGTGCACGAGACCTTCTGCCTTGTTGATCTATCCTTGCCGACTGATTTAACTTTGATTACTTGTCCTTATGCTGCTTTATCCATTTAACTATGGATTAGGGTCTTTGATCTTCAATCTTCGCGGTTTAACCCTTTTTAATCTTTAATATCTGATACTCTTCACTGTTTCATTCTGTACAGGTACTTTTCTTCGCGCTGGAGGGTATTCACACAGTCAATAATGATTTATCAACTTAAACTTGGAAATTCATCCCTTTTTCCCTTTCTCCATTCGATCGGGCCACAGAGGATCGTCATCCTCGGCCTGTGTCACCTTTTAGTGACTGTGGGACGACTTTTAATATTTAACTGCTATGAAACTTGCACAAAAACACAAACTAGTTATAAAAAACCTGCGTTACTTGGTTAACTGATTCAGAGGGCTTTGGCGAAAGCGGAGGAGCGTTGCAGGGGGGGGAGCATGCGGAAGGAGATTCCATGGTCGAAACCATAAGAAACAGGGTTTAAACTTGATTTATAGTGCGATATTGGAAAAGCGGTTTGTGGAAAACCCATAGTGGTTTTCATGTGGCCAGAAGGTGGTAAGCGGTAATGGGCTGGGGGAACGCGATACGGGTTGGAGGACGACACATGTCCTATCAAAACCACCCATTTCACGTGCAAGATGCACGGTGGGAAGGTTTGGCGAGGATGGGCGTGAAAACAGTTTTGGACCGTCAGATCTGGGAGATCGACAGTTGAGATCAAATGTGAAGGGAGAAAAGATGTGTGGGGGGGAAATAGGTGGGATGCAGTGCTGGCGTCAGCTACTTTGTCGCGGAGCGAAATGTTCAATGCGTGGGGTGAAAATTGGTTGGGTGGAGTTAAAATGTGAGGATCAATGGCAGCCGTCGGATCGGGGAAATGGACGGCTATGATTGAATTGGGGCCGCGCACATCGGAGATCCGGACGGACGGGAGGAGGAAATGTGGAGGGAGCGATTGCGATGGAGCGATGCGATGGAGAAGGCGAAGTGCGATGCAGCGCGGATCGTCCGATCTGAGGGAGATCGACGGTCGGGATTTTATCGGCGGGGAATTTCATCGGCGAAAAAAGGAGTGGGAACGAGGAAATGATGAAGTGCGATGCGATGGAATGATGCACAGACCGTCCGATCTGGGGGAGATCGATGGTGGATATTTCACCGGCGGAGGATGGAAGTGGGAATGGGAGTCGCCGAAGTGTGATGCTCCGATGGAGCGAGGACCGTGAGATCTTAAACGAGATCAACGACAGAGATTTACTCGGGGGATCGGCCATCGGCGGAAGAAAATACAAGGGGAAAGGGGAAACAGGGAACTGCGATGGCCGATAGCCGATGGGCTTAGCACTTGGTCACAGGGCGCGGGGTCATATGACGAAAAAGGGCCTAGGGCTTAAGCCAAACAACTCTTAAGGCCTAATGTTTTAAAAGGAGCGGAAAAGGCCAAAAATGAGGTTTTTAAACCTTTTTAGGGGTTCCGATAAGTATAAATAAGGGGTTTAAAACCAAATAAATATGATTTATAAGTTTTTAAGAGGATTTTGAAGGAAGTAAAGGGTAAAATGAGGAAAATGGGTGGCATGAAAGGAATATTTTGAAATGGAGAAATGGTGGGAATTATGGCTTTGAAGGCAGTTTTCTTTTTGAATCAGCAAGGCTTCTTTGAAGGATTTCTTGTGGAAACAACAATAAAGATGATTTGTAAGATAAAAAACACCAAGAAGGCTTCAAGAACTAGCAATTTTCCATGAACATTGCTTCTTGAAGGCTTAGGAACCTATTTAGCCATCATTTGTTGTGACAAAATTTATAGATGGCTAACAGTGGCTCCACTTGGGGAGGATAGCTTGCTCTTTTAGGTATCCAAAACCTCAATTTATCAATCTCTGGATTTTAGCAGACCAGTGCCTCATCCATTGGGCATAATTTCTTTGTTTTCTTGCTGATTTTCTTTGCATTTTGGAAATTCTTCAATGACCTGCAGCATGAAAACTCTTTAAGACAACACCTCTACCTACCCAAAACTACTTGTCCTAACATTTTTACTTCTCTTGAGTGCACTTGGCATCTCTTTTACATATTATTTTTGAAAACAGAAAAATAAAACTATCTAAGGCTACCCTTATTTCTTCCAAGAGTCCAGATTAAACAGTTGGACTCAAAAACTTCTCTACCTAATCTACTATTTGTCAAGATTAAGCTGTTTGACAGATCTGCATTCTCTACATTCTAAAACAGAAATTTAAACACAGACAAACCAGGATTAAATAGTCTGATTTGCTGTAGTGTCTATGGCATAAGAAACTAGCTGCAAATAGAATTTTATTTGCAGAAAATTAAAACAAAATTGTGAAGGCTTAAGATCTGAGAATAGTAAGCATCCTTCCCTTCCTTTTCAACTTTGATTTTGATCTTTTTGAGCTGTCTTATTCTTCTTTACCTAGTTCAAGTTTTTAGCATGTTAAAACCAATCTTCTTTGTATCTTTGGCTCAGGTTTTGAGCTTGTTAGAGCCATCTTTTCTTTGATTCTTTGGTTCAGATTTTGAGCGTGTTTGAACCATTATTTTCTATCCTAATCTAATCTACTGATAAGCCAAGATTAAACAGTTTGGAAAATCTTCCTCACTAACCTATCAGCAGTAAATTGAAATATATCTAGTCATGATTAGGCTATATGACTAAATAGAAATGCTCTTTCAAGTAGTGGCATTTAGGCTTGCACACTTTCAGACTTTATTTCTTTTTTGGTATGGGGATGTAGCTTTCTTGTTTTTATATCTGCCCTCTTTTCTCTTTTCTATTGTTTTTGTATTTTTCGTTAATTTTTCTTTCAAAGCAAAAAAAAAAAACAAAAAACTAACTAAATGCTCACATAATGAGCTTTATTGACATTCCTACCTACCCTAATCTAGCTCTGAGGTATTTACATGTTTAGCTGACAAATTCTCTTTTCCAATATAGCCAATCAAGTAAATGGTTCCATGATTGGTATTTGCTCATCTCCTTGATCATGCTGGACAAACAGGGCCACTCCCATTTCCCTTGTTCTTTAGCAGCAATGCTAAAAAAATCTTCTTGCTTTTGGTAATATACTGCTTCTAACAACCTTTATCCCTTATTCAAATATCTTCAAGAAATGAGCAAAGGGGTATTGAAATAATACTTGGTTGGGAGCATTTGACAGGTAAGTTTCATCCAGGGTTATTTTTTCTTCCGCTGGATCAAGAAAAATATCCTTTTGAGAAAGAAAATCTTCTTCATCTTCATTGTGATGTGAACTGGAGGACTCATCATATTTGGCAGTGCTGTCCTCTTGTAGTCCTGGGGTATTTTGATTCAGTGGACTGAGCTCGGTGAAGATGTCATTATATTCTTGAGCAGGGGTCTCTTTGATTACCTTAACCCTCTCAGGAGAAGGTTCTTTAATTTCAACCGGCTCAAGAAGTTCTTCATTGTTTTCCTCCTCAACCTTTGAGCTGAAAGACTGCTGATTCCTAATCACATGAAAACTGTTACTGATGAGTTGTAATGAAGCAGAGCAAAGATTCAGAGATTCTTCGCCCTCTTCTGCATTTTTAAAGCTTTCTTCATCAGTATCGTAAATAGCCTGCTTTGGCTCATTACTTTCTCAGAGTTGGTGGAACTGATCTTCCTCCCACAAATCTACTAATGATGGCCCTGCAAGATCAAATTCTGTTTGGAGAAAATCATCATCAGATAGATCAAAATTAGGAAAATCATTAATTTACGTAATGTCACCAATCAAACATACTGGATTATCAACAGGTCTCTCTTTATTTTAATCTACAAGGGAAATTTCTAAATTTTTACAACAAAGTTCATTAGGTGAATGGGAAAGAGTGTTTGTTTTATAAAAAGTTTCAGAGGTTGGCTGTTTATTGATAATATGATCGATTTCTTCTTCTGTCAAAGGAGGAGATGTTTTTGTGTTTCTTTGAGCAGAAGTACAAAAATTCTCTATCTCTTGTGAAGACTGAATTTGAGGCTGGATGTCTTCTTGAGCCTCAGCTAAAAGGGATGATGAATCATTATTTATGCTTGCAGGGATATCTTGAGGAATGTCTTTTATTCCTTGATTGATTTCTTCCTCAAATGATTCATCTAGGTTCTTGTGATAGTTGTCTTGGGTATGAAATTCATGAATGGTTGCTAAGAGATCTTCAGGATGCATATTAACCAAATCCTCATCAATATCTAACATGTATAGTATGATGTTCTAAGATTGATCACAACAATTTGCAGTCCATGATAAAGATGAAGGGCTTTCTTTATATTTTTCATAAAATACTTGGTTCATGTCTTTTAAAGAAAACAAGCTCTTAGTTTCTAACCATTCATACCAATTTCTTTCCTTACCTTCTAATGTTTCCATGAACATTTTCATAAGACAGTCCTCATGCCATTCAACTTTTAACCTCCATACATGTATATGAAACTTGATGAGATGTAACAAAGGGTCATCAAACTTTCCATCTTGAAAAATAGGCAGGTTTTTCATCCAATCTATTTGAGGCATTTTGTGTGGGAATCCAGGGATATGATCTCTGTTCATTGGAGCATATCTCCTTTGTATCCTTGGATCCATGTTTGTAAATCAGAAAGGGTCACTGAATCTTTTCAACCAGTCTAGAGTTCTCTACCAGTGGAGTCTTTAGGTCTTTTGGAGGTTGTGGAGTCGCCAGGTGGAAGATTTGAACTTTGCTGTCCACCAACAACATGATTGGGTTTTCTCAATGCATTCCCAGGGCAGTTTACAAGGACTAGTGAAGTAATAGGCCTATTGGAGGCCAGTGGAGTTGCCAGGTGGAAATTTGTAGCTCTTTTGGAGGTAAAATATTCTATGGTCCACCACCAATGTTTATTATGAACGCAAATTTGAAATTTTTTTGGGGTTTTCTGAGTTTCTATGGTTGTTGAAGGACTAATGAGTCTATAAGAGCTTGCTGGACTATTATGTACTGAGAAGTCCCACTGTGATCTTCAAAATGTTGGAGTCCTGTGATTTGGCTGATTGGCAAACCAAATGACAAGGCAACATTCAAACCAAGCTTTAGAGCTCTAGGATCTAGCCCCCCTAGTCTCAGAGAGAGATCTCTCATTATGTTTGTAAGGATATAGCTTGATGATTTTAAGAGGTTGATTTTAGGCTAGTTATTAAGTGCAAATTTGTTTGTTTGGGTTTGGTTGGTTGGACATGAATGATCTAGGAAACATAGATAGAAAGGGGAAATTTCAGAGCCATTGGGAAAAGGAGTCAAGAAGAAGTTATAACAAGCTCAATCAATGGATATGGGATATCAAAGGGAAAATCTAACTTGGCCAGTGGATCTTGGGTTTGGTGGATGAAATGAAATGGAAATTAAGGATTTAGAAGAAGTAGAACTAAGGGCACTTAATAATATTTAATTATATGTACTTCTCAACAAAGGGACTTAAAACATTATCTGAACATAAAGAGGCATTCCATAGATAGGGCTAACCATAAATCATAGAAATCACACTTCAACAAATAACAATTTCAAGACAAACTTTTCCAATGAAATACAGAAGGCGAGGAACGCTCTATTTCTTCTAAATATTTCACCAGCAAGGATTTAGAAAACATATAAGATTCACAAATAACTGCATTCATAGAAGAGGAAGCGCCTAAGCATCTAAGACTGCAATTATAAAGACCTTCAAAACAATTATCTCAGCAAGAACATAGCGTATGATCAAAACATACCTCTCTGGCAGACTACAGACAATGGTACTTTGAAAGGAGACTTCATAAACAATTTTCAAGTGGCAACAAGAAAGCAGGGAAAACCATAAATCGTTCTTGAGGCCAACTATATGAACTATTTTAGAAATAAACAAGCATAAGGGTCCAGGAGAGCGATTAAGACTGCTCAATAATACCTCAGCATATGAAAACATAAAGAAAGTGAAGAGCAAACAGGTCTAAGGCACTTCTAGGAGACATTTCTTAGCCTAAAATATTTACTCTACTGCAAGCAAGAAATGATGAAATATAATGGAAAACAAGAAAAACATTAAAAAATTAGAATACATCACTAACAACCATGCTCAAGGATCCAATGATAGAGCATTCTCATTAACAAAGCATGTCAAAACATCATCAATCTTTCAATACTTCAATTTCTTCTTTAATCTTCAGCCATACTATGTATAACTTCAAAGAGTTCGAATGCCAGAAACCAACCCCTAATAAAGAGCTCCTCATAGAATATTTAGAAAAGAATGAGGAGGTGGAACTCTTTTTAGGGTTCAAAATGTTATTAATTACAAAGTAAATGCATTCCTAGCCTTGGAAACCACGCAGGGCATAAGGTAGGAATGAGTTGCACTACTTCTCTGTTTTAATAACTCTGTCTTTACTTCCTGAGGATAAAGTAGGTGAAAGGAATGGGTTTTAAGGTTTTCCAATGTCTTACAATAACTGTTCTGACAGTCAAAAGATGTTCTGTCAGTGTGATAACGGTCAGAGTGTCTTTGTAGGTGAAAAACAGGCTACAGGTGGCTTCAGATATTTTGATGAATTAACTGCTTTGCTCTGACGTGCACGAGGCCTTTTTCCTTGTTGATATGTCCTTGCCGACTGATTTAACTTTGATTACTTGTCTTTACGCTGCTTTATCCATTTAACTATGGATTAAGGTCTTTGATATTCAATCTTCGCGCTTTAACCCTTTTTAATCTTTAACCTTTGATACTCTTCACTGTTTCATTCTGTACAGGTACTTTTCTTCGTGCTGGAGGGTCTTCACACCCTTATTTATCGAATTAAACTTGGAAATTTATCCCTCTGTCCATTTCTCCATTCAATTGGGCCACAGAGGATCGTCATCCTCGGCCTGTGTCACCTTTTAGTGACTGTGGGACGACTTTTAATATTTAACTGCTATGAAACCTGCACAGAAACACAAACTAGTTATAAAAAACTTGCGTTACTTGGTTAACTGCTTCAGAGGGCTTTATGCGAAAGGAGATTCCATAGTCGAAACCATAAGAAACATGGTTTAAACTTGATTTATGGCGCGAGATTGGAAAAGCGGTTTGTGGAAAACCAATAGTGGTTTTCGCGTGGCCAGAAGGTGGTAAGCGGTAATGGGCTGGGGGAATGCGATACAGGTTGGAGGATGACACGTGTCCTATCAAAACCTCCCATTTAGCGTGAAAGATGCACGGTGGGAAGGTTTGGCAAGGATGGGCGCGAAAACAGTTATGGATCGTCAGATCTGGGAGATCGACGACTGAGATCAAATGCGAAGGGAGAAAAGATGTACGGGGGGGGGATAGGTGGGACCCAGTGCTGGCGTCAGATACTTTCTTGCAGAGCGAAATGTTCAATGCACGGGGTGAAAATTGGTTGGGTGGAGTTAAAATGTGAGGATCAATGGGAGCTGTCGAATCGGGGAAATGGACGACTGTGATTGAATCAGGGTCGCGCACATCGGAGATCCGGACGGATGGGAGGAGGAAATGTGGAGGGAGCGATGCGATGGAGAAGGAGAAGTGCGATGTAGTGCGAACCGTCCGATTTGAGGGAGATCGACGGTCGGGATTTTATAGGCGGGGAATTCCATCGGCGAAAAAAGGAGTGGGAACGAGGAAACGCCGTAGTGCGATGCGATGGAACGATGCGCAAACCGTCTGATCTGGGGGAGATAGACAGTGGATATTTCATCGGCAGAGGATGGAAGTGGGAATGGGAATCGCTGAAGTGTGATGTGCCGATGGAGCAAGGATCGTCAGATCTTAAACGAGATCAACAATGGATATTTACTCGGGGGATCGACCATCGGCGGAAGAAAATACAAGGGGAAAGGGGAAACGGGGAACTGCGATGGCTGATAGTCGATGGGCTTAGCGCTTGGTCGCAGGGCGCGGGGTCATATGACGAAAAATGGGCTAGGGCTTAAGCCGAACGACGCTTAAGGCCCAATGTTTGAAAAGGAGCGGAAAAGGCCAAAAAATGAGGTTTTTAAACCTTTTTAGGGGTTCCGATAGGTATAAAGAAGGTATTTAAAACCAAATAAAGAGGATTTATAAGGTTTTAAGAGGATTTTGAAGGAATTAAAGGGTAAAATGAGGAAAATGGGTGGCATGAAAGAAGTATTTTGAAATGGAGAAATGGTGGGAATTATGGCTTTGAAGGCAGTTTTCTTTTTGAATCAGCAGGGCTTCTTTGAAGGATTTCTTGTGGAAACAACAGTGAAGATGATTTGTAAGATAAAAAACACCAAGAAGGCTTCAAGAACTAGTAGTTTTCCAAGACAAGCAATCACCAGTCTTAAGAAAATCCAATTTCAAGGCATGTTCAAGCAACAAACTGAAAATATGATGGGAAGGATCACAATTTTCACTAGCAAGAGGGGATGAATTCCTGTGGGAACTGCGCATTGTGAAATCTCAGTAGTCAGGGTCAAGGCTTAAGATTTGAGACTATGCAATGCGTAGTTTAACCTTTGTAGTGGTGTGCGAGAGACTGCACATGGCGCAGTCTCAGTGGCTAGGGATGTAGACTGAGCCGTGGAATTGCGCAATGCGCATTTGGGCTAGCCTGTAATGTGCACTACGTAGTTCCAGAGGCCAAGCTCTCGGCTTGAGCCTTAGGATTACACAGTGCCCAGTTGGGAAAAGTGAAAAATGGCTAAGGGAATGGCATATCTGCCCAAGGTAAGTGTTATAAATGAGAAAATATGAGAGATAGTGTTTTCTTGAGTGCATATATGACTAAGTGTGAATAAAAAGTTACAAATAAAGTAGAGAAACTAAATAAACAGGAAGAAAATCAAATCGGTGAGGAGAGTCGCCACAACGACGACCGTCGGTGCAAAAACGAAGAAAACGATGCGACACTTGTGAAAGGAAAACGATAACTTGAAACAACACTTCTACAAGCTAAAGCAAGTTGAAACACCAAAATGCATGCAAAGAAACAAGCAAAACAAAACTCACACAAGCCAAATTGTTACACGTCATTTTGTTACCATGATATTTGACTGTTCATATGGGTCTATCACCACTTATATCATGTTCTCTTAGAAGTCAAACCAAGTTGCTTCAATTGGAGATGAAGAGTATATAGGTGCACAAGTAAAATAAATCGCTAGAGCCTTATTTTCATCTATTATGTTGCTTCACTGCTAGCAGGCCTGGATGTAAATTTTGTAGATGTTCTATGCTTGATGCAACTTTACTTTTTATCCCAATATCAGTGAAAAATCACATAAACAAGAAAGTAAAATGCTGATAGAACATACCAGTAGATCAACAGAAGACAAGCCAAAATATATAAGTGTGTTGGTGCGTTACGAAGGTCAGCAGGATGCTTCAACCAACAAAGTCTCAATACGGTCAGCCAACCAGAAGTGTCACACAACCCTCTAGGACAACTAGAACAGTCAACCCCAAAAGTCAACGCTATCAGTGAATGGTCAACGCAAGACAACAACAACAGCAAGGTTGTTAAAATTGGACAACTAGGTCCAAACTCCATGTTGTGATGCTCAGATGAAGACACCAATATTTTTATTGGGTTCCTCTTTCGAAGAGGTGCAAGATCGATCTAAAGATCATCTTGATCCGATGAGCAGAACATTTATTTTGAATTTATTTTTTAATCCTTTCAAAATATGTGCAGGTCGGCCTTAAGGTTTTACACCCCCAGCAGATGTGTCACACACCCTCAGTGATTGATATAAATAGAGTCAACGTTGGAGGACATTTCACTCATCTCATCCTCACACAACATCTCCTCTTTTGATTTAGTACGAGCTCCTTGGAGGCAGTTTTAGTTCACACGTGGGAAAATAAGGACGAAGAGGTGTTGCTGCCGTTGTTGCCGGTGTTGTTGCCGTTGCTGCCGTTGTTGCTGATGTTGCTGCCGTTGTTGCCAATGTTGTTTCCGTTGCTGCCGGTGTTGTTGCCGTTGTTGCTGTTGTTGCCGGTGTTGTTGCCGTTGTTGCCGGTGTTGTTGCCGTTGGTGCCGGTGTTGTTGTCGTTGCTGCTGCCGTTGTTGCCGGTGTTGTTGCCGTTGCTGCTGTTGTTGTCGGTGTTGTTGCAGTTGCTGCCGGTGTTGTTGCCGTTGTTGCCGTTGCTGCCGATGTTGTTGCCGTTGTTGCTGTTGCTGCCAGTGTTTTTGCCGTTGTTGCCGGTGTTGTTGCCATTGCTGCCATTGTTGCCGTTGGGGCAACGTTGACTTTTCTGGGGTTGACTTTGAGTTGACCGTGTGGTTGTTTTGAGGGTTGTTGTGACACATGCTGGGTTGGCTGACCAAGGAGACTTTGCTGGTTGAAGCATCCTGTTGACTGCCATAATGCACCACCACATTTTTCTGTTTCTGGTTTGTCTTCTATAGATCCACTAGTATGTTCTATCAGCATTTTACTTGATTGTTTATGTGATTGCTGTGGTGAAAAGTAAAGTTGCATCAAGCATAGAACATCTACATAAATTTACATGGTATCAGAGCTGAGGTGAAGACAAGCCCTACTTTATAGCAATCACCGAAGAAGAAAATGGGTTCCACAATCTATGGCTTCAAGGAGGATGACAAGTTGACTGGGAAGGATGACTTCTATGCTTGAAAGATGATATTGGATCTTTAGTCGGAAGACCAAGATGTCATGGACTATGATCAGGGTAAAATCCAAGAACCTCCATCCACTGCTAATGCTACTGCCAAAACAAAGTACAAGAAGGGGGAGATCAAAGCAAAGTTGATGATCAGGGAATCCATTAATAAAAGTCCGGTGGCCTACATCTCTGAGTTGGGCACATCCAAAGATATGTATGATAAGTTGGTCCTCATGTTCAAGGCCAACAATGCAAATCAAGTACTATTATTCAAGAATCAATTGAAGAATCTAAAGAAGGGCAGTGATGAGTCTGTCCAATCATAATTTCTGAAGCTGACCAAGATCAGGAACAATCTGCTGGCTATTGGGGAGACAATAGCTGATCGAGAGATGGTACTCACCGCACTTGGAGGGCTCTCATCCGAATGGCATGTGTTCAACACTACCATTCTAAATAATAATGTGATACCTGACTTCGACGAAGTACTGTCAAGAAGAATCAAGAATGAAGGAGTATGGAAATGAAGG
Organism: Pinus albicaulis; assembly: GCA_034641835.2. NCBI lineage: Eukaryota > Viridiplantae > Streptophyta > Pinopsida > Pinales > Pinaceae > Pinus > Pinus albicaulis. The sequence goes on along the minus strand of CM076583.1, from coordinate 1,228,131,968 downwards.
AAATGCTACGTATGCTGCTCATTCTAGAAAGAAGAACTTTGGTGGTCCAAAGTACAAAGGAAAAGCAGGGACCCAAGGAAAGAAGGGCAAGTGTTTCACTTGTCATAGGCTAGGTCACTATGCTAGAGAATGTCCTTTCAAGAAGGATTCTCCCGATGGTGATGACAACAACAACAATCAGAGAGATGATAATCAAAGGAGCAACAGGTTCTAGGGAAAGAGAAACGCTCCCTCCCTCGAAAATGATCAACCTTCCAAAAGGTCAAGAAATTCCAGGTATGAGGAATAAAATGTTGTTGATAAAAGAAATGAATACATTCTTGTATCTGCCCTCTCCGTTGCATCTCCACTCGACACTATGGATGTATCGTTGATACATAGTGATGCCTCAAGGTGTATCAGTGGGTTCAAGGAAGCACTCTTTGATATGGTTGAGAATCATACTAATCTGGAAATTATCCTTGGAGATAATGCCACATATCCCATGAAAGGGACAGGGACTGTGACCCTCCACTTGTCTCAAGGTCAAGTCCTCCACTTGTAGGATGTACTCTATGTACCTAATTTGAAGAAGAACCTCGTGTCTATATCAGCCATGGAAGACAAAGGTTTCAATGTGGCATTCACTGATGGAAAGGTGCACATGTGGAAGAAGAGCTTCAAGGAAGCTATCATGTTTGGGTCTAGAATTGATACACTCTACTAGGTTGGAGGAAGTCCACTAGGAGCTATGACATGAGATGTTATTCGACAAACTGATAATGGCACTGGATATGAGACGAATGAGTTCAAGAACTTTTGCAGAGGAGCTAGCATCAAGAGGGAGACCACAATGTTTGTGGGCTATAATGAAACTTCGAAGGACTATAGATTCTATGTGCTTGGTCAAAGGGAAGTGGAGATATGTCACGATGTCACCTTTGATGAAGTTAATTCCCTGAGGAAAGTAGTCAATCTTCCGAGATTTGAGGAAGGTCATGAAGCAAGGCCTGGAAATCAAGAGGAACCAAAGGATGAGATAATGCCTGATGTTGAAGGACCAATGGACCCGATTGGTCCACCTCCTTCACTGGGAAAGAGACCATCATGGCTCAGGGACACTCTCGAGGATGCTGAGGGACATATGGCCCCAAAGGGGGACATTCCATGAAAGCAAGAAGCCGAGTAGATACCAAGGGTATCTAGCAGCCATGAGTACTATTGTACAATCCGAGCCTGGATCTTTTTGAGGAAGTCGTAAAGCATCAAGTCTGGAAGGATGCTATGCACGAAGAGTATGAGTCCATAATGAAGAATGATGTTTGGGATGTGGTTCCTAGACCAGAGGACAAAGCAGTTGTCACCTCAAAATGGCTCTACAAGATCAAGCATGGATCTGATGAAAGTGCTGAAAAGTTCAAGGCAAGATTCGTTGCTCGTGGCTTCTCTCAAAACGAAGGCATAGACTATGATGACATATTTGCACCTGTGACCACCATCCGATCTATCATAGCCCTTGTTTCTACGCAAGGATGGAGTCTTCATCAGATGGATGTGAAGACCACACTTCTGCATGGTGCGATAAAGGAAGAGGTCTATGTGGAGCAACCTCTGGGGTTCAAAGTCCAAGATCAGGACACCCATGTCTGCAGGTTGAAGAAAGCCCTCTATGGGTTGAAGGAAGCACCCAGAGCTTGGTACGAGAGGATAGATAGCTACCTGATGAAGTTGGGCTTCACTCGTAGTAATGTTAATCTGAACCTTTACTTCAAGGTTCATAGAGAGAAGCCTCTCATTCTAGTGCTGTATGTGGACAACCTCTTCCTAACAGGTGATGACCCTCTCATTCATCAGTGCAAGAGGGAGCTCGTTGCTGAGTTTGAGATGAAAAACCTAGGACTGATGGACTACTTCCTAGGCCTAGAGGTCTGGCAGAGACCTGGCGAGATTTTCCTTTCTCAAGGAAAACACATTGTGAAGCTTCTCGAAAGATTTAGTATGGTGGACTGCAAGTCTGTGTCGACATCGATGGAGCTCAACTTCAAGAAGTTGAGTGGCAGCGCTGCTAGGCCTGTATTGACAAATCCTACTGAGTATCGTCAACTCGTAGGGGCCCTGATGTTCTTAGTGAACACCCGTCCGGACATATGTTGTGCAGTGAACACTTTGAGTCAACACATGGTTGATCATAACATTCACTGGGTTGGTGCCATGAAACTCTTTAGATATCTCTGAGGCACGATAGACCATGGGCTGAGATACACTGTTGGGAGTATGACACTCCATGGATATACTGATGCCGATTGGGCTGGCAGTGTGGTGGATCGCAAGAGCACATCTGGATGCTACTTCACACGTAGATCTGCTTCGGGCAGGAAACCGAAGTCGGTAGCCTTGAGCACTGCTGAGGTCGAATACATTGTAACATGTATGGCCTGTTGTGAAGTCACTTGGTTGTGAAAGCTCTTCATTGAGTTGTTCAAGCATGTGCTAGATGCTACTGTTATCCTTTGTGATAACTAGAGGGGGATTCATTTGTCATAGAATCCCGTGTTCCATGATTGATCCAAGCATGTTGATGGCTGGTACCACTTTATCTGGGATATGGTATAGCGAGGCGCCATAAGGCTCGATCATAGGAACTGATGAGCAGGTCGCGAATATTCTCACTATGCCCTTGGGGAAGGTCATGTTCCTAACCTTCTGTGAGAATCTTGGAATCGTGGAATGACCCTATTCTAAGGGTCTTGTTGGACAATGAGCTCTGGGAGCTCTGGGGGGCTTTGGGGATAACTTCTCGAAGATATAAGCAACCACAGGGCTAGGCTTGCCGAACCTTGTTGGTGTGCTTGGGCCCCACCGTGATGATTGAGTTGGTTCGCCTCTCATGATTTGTGCCCCGTATGCATCCTACCCATTTGAGTTCTGGACTCATGGGAAGTACCTCTCATTTGGCCAATGAGGTGGGAAAAGCTAGAGACTAGTAACAAAGACTGATGGACGCATCAGAGATTGCTGTACTCTCTATCTAGGATGACACGTGTCCAACCACTTGATCTGGGATCAAGTCTAGTGAGGTTTCAGACCTCCTACTGACTTCGGGTCAGATAAACCAACTTCGGGTTGGTATGTGACTCTTTGAGTCCATATGAGGTTTTAGACCTCCAACTGACTTCAGGTCAGTGAGACTAACTTCGGGTTAGTATATATGACTCTCTTGAGTCCAAGCGAGGTTTCGAACCTCCTACTGACTTTGGGTCAGGGAAACCAACTTCGGGTTGGTATGAGACTCTTTGTGAGTCCGATAGAGGTTTTGGACCTCTGGGCTGAATCTGTCAGCCGAGGAATGATGTCTTTGTGACTGACCCACTTCTGTTCTGAAATAAAGAGGCCAGAAAAGCAAGTTACGGCGGGATGACGCACAATGTTTGATTGCACAAGTGGATGGAGTTCTCCCTAGTTGAGAGGGAGTGTTAAAATTGGACAACTAGGTCCAAACTCCATGTTGTGATGCTCAGATGAAGACACCAATATTTTTATTGGGTTCCTCTTTCGAAGAGGTGTAAGATCGATCTAAAGATCATCTTGATCCGATGAGTAGAACATTTATTTTGAATTTATTTTTTAATACTTTCAAAATATGTGCAGGTCGGCCTTAAGGTTTTACACCCCTAGCATATGTGTCACACACCCTCAGTGATTGATATAAATAGAGTCAACGTTGGAGGACATTTCACTCATCTCATCCTCACACAACATCTCCTCTTCTGATTTGGTACGAGCTCCTTGGAGGCAGTTTCAGTTCACACGTGGGAAAATAAGGATGAAGAGGTGTCGCTGCCGTTGCTGCCGTTGTTGTTGGTGTTGTTGCCGTTGTTGCTGATGTTACTGCCGTTGTTGCCAATGTTGTTGCCGTTGCTGCCGGTGTTGTTGCCGTTGTTGCTGTTGTTTCCGTTGGTGCCGGTGTTGTTGTCGTTGCTGCCGTTGTTTCCGGTGTTGTTGTCGTTGCTGCCGGTGTTGTTGCCGTTGTTGTTGTTGTTTCCGGTGTTGTTGCTATTGCTGCCATTGTTGTCGGTGTTGTTTCCGTTGCTGCCAGTGTTGTTGCCGTTGTTGCGGTTGCTGCCAGTGTTGCCGTTGTTGCCGGTGTTGTTGCCATTGCTGCCATTGTTGCCGTTGGGGCAACGTTGAATTTTCTGGGGTTGACTTTGAGTTGTCCGTGTGACTGTTTTGAGGGTTGTTGTGACACATGCTGGGTTGGCTGACCAAGGAGACTTTGCTGGTTGAAGCATCCTGTTGACTGCCATAACGCACCACCACATTTTTCTGTTTCTGGTTTGTCTTCTATAGATCCACTAGTATGTTCTATCAGCATTTTACTTGATTGTTTATGTGATTGTTGTGGTGAAAAGTAAAGTTGCATCAAGCATAGAACATCTACATAAATTTACAAAGGTCAACGCAGCCAAGTCAAAGTCAACGTCCAGCCTCAGGAATTGTGCCAAAAAATGCGGATTGAGGAAATCAAAATAATGGGAGAGTTTCATGTCAGTTTTACCATGTGTTGACCAAAGTCAATGCTGGTCAATGCTATGGTAAACCCTAGGCCGAAAACCGAAAAGTATCCTTGTTGCAATTTCTCACATGTGAAGGGAAGAGCCTCCAAGGTGATCGAACCAATCATATGAGGAGAGAGAAATGTGTGTGGATGAGATGAGATGAGTGAAAATTTCCTCCAACGTTGAGCAATTTATAACCATCAATGAGGGTGTGTGACACAACTGCTGGGGCTCCAAACCTTTAGGCTGACCTGCGCATATTTTGAATAAATTCAAATTAAATGTTCTGCTCATCGGATCAAGATGATCTTTAGATCGATCTTGCACCTCTCCGAAAGAGAAGTCTAATAAAAATATTGGCATCTTCATCTGAGCATCACAACATGGAGTTTGGAACTAGTTGTCCAAAATTAACACTCCCTCTCAACTAGGGAGAACTCCATCCACTTGTGCAATCCAAAAATCGTGCATCATTCCGTCATAACTTGCTTTGTTGGCTTCTTTATTTCATAACAAAGGTGGGTCAGCCACAAAGACATCATCCCCGGCTGACAAATTCAGCCCAAATGTCTGAAACCTCTATAGGAAAAGAGTCTCAAACCAACCCGAAGTTGGTTTATCTAACCCGAAGTTAGTAGGAGGTCCGAAACCTCACTATACTTGATCCCAGATCAAGTGGTTGGACTGTAACATCCTAGATAGAGAGTACGGCAATCTCTGATGCGTCCATCAGTCTTTGCTACTAGTCTCTAGATTTTCCCACCTCACTGGCCAAATGAGAGGTACTTCCCATGAGTTCGAGACTCAAATGGGTAGGATGCATACGACGCATAGATCATGAGAGGTGAACCAACTCAATCATCGTAACGGTGGGGCAGAAGCACACCAACAAGGTTCGGCAAGCCTAGCCCTGTGGTTTCTTATAGCTCCAAGAAGATATCCCCAAAGCCCCCCAGAGCTCCAGGAGCTCATCGTCCAACAAGACCCTCAGCATAGGGTCGTTCCACGATACCAAGATTCTCATAGAAGGTTAGGAACTTGACCTTCCCCAAGGGCTTTGTGAGAATATCTACGACCTGCTCATCAGCTCCTATATGATCGAGTATTACAGCACCTCGCTGTACCATATCCCGGATAAAGTGGTACCTAATATCAATATGTTTGGATCGATCGTGGAACATGAGATTCTCGGAAAACCAAATCCCACTTTGGTTATCACAGAGTATCATGGTGGTATCTAGCACATGCCCGAACAGCTCACTGAAGAGCTTTTTCAACCAAACTGCATCACAACATGCCATACTTGTTGTAATGTATTTGGCCTCTACGGTGCTCAAAGCCACCGAATTTTGCTTCCTGCTCATCCATGATATCGAAGCAAAAACAAGTGTGAATCAACATCCCGATGTGCTCTTACGATCCACCACACTGCTAGCCCAATCAGCATCAGTATATCCATGGAGTGTCACGCTCTCGACAGTGTATCTCAGCCCATGGTTTATTGTGCATCGAATATATCTCAACAAATTCTTGGCACCAACCTAGTGAATGTGATGAGGTTCAACCATATGTTGACTCAAAGTGTTCACTGCAAAACATACATCTGGACGAGTGTTCACTAAGAATATCAGGGCTCCTACAAGTTGACGATACTCAGTAGGGGCCCTCCGAGTGTTAATCGCCTTTGAGTGTTTTTACTTTTGACCTTTGGAATTCTCACCCAATTTTCTTTACTTACACTTGATTGGTTCCTTAGATTACATTAGTGAAGGAGAATAGTCTTGTTGTTCTTTCGCTGATTTGGAATCATCTTGTGTTTAAGACTTCTCTTGCATAGATTACATTTGCATAGTTAGAATTCTCATTTTCAAGATATGAATGAAAATTGTGCATAGATTACAATTGCATAGTTTTCAAGTGAATTGTGCATCGATTACAACTGCATAGTTGACATTCTGGAAAAACCAACCGTAGATTTAGATCAATTTATTTGATTTGAATTTACATGTTTTTATGCTTTTTTTAAAACATAAAAATAAAAACTTGTTTTGAATTGATTAGAATTATTTTTTCTTGTGGAAATTAGTGCATTAGAGAATTTGTTATATTTTCTCTTATTTATCAATTTCTGCATTGTTGTTAGTGATTGGAACCTCTCTCCTTACTTTAGTTAGGATTCATCGAAGTGAAAGATTACATATTCGATTGCATTCAGTTTTGGGTCAGGTCATAACACCACTGGTTTCATATATATTTACCCTTTTAGTAAAAAACAACCAAAATAACACAATGCTAAGTAAAATTCATCTAGAAATTTTTACATTTTCTAGGGCTCTTTCCACCAGTCTAGTTAAGGATTAGTGCTTTGGAATAGTTAGTAGTTAACTTTCCAAAGAAACTAAACAAACAATAGTATCTTGCAGTAGGTAAAAATTCCAATTGTTGGAATTGTGCTCTGGGAAGCTCTTCTTAAAAGAGTCAAGCACCAGGTCATGTCGGACCCAGTGAGGTAATCGTACCTATCTCATTGGAAAAGATAGAAGATGTGCACGTAGTAAAAATGGTAAACCTCATATTAACCATTGTCGAGGAGCTTGGGGTCACTTGTTGGCAAACCTCATATTTACCATGTCGAGGAGCCTTTAAGGGGATTAAGCTTGATACTTTGCCCTTGCGTGTATATCAGATCGTAGAATGTTCTCCCAAGTGCATTTGTCTCCGTTGGTGACCTTAGTGGCCATAATATTTAGGATTTTTCCTAAGGTGACGGTAGAGGGAAGGCCCCACTGTACCTGGAGCAGACGTTGACTAGACTCACTAGGACTTTTCAGAAGGTACTCTTCACTTCGAGATGGCATAGTGAAGTTACTTGCACCGAACTGTTTCATTAAGCAGGTTGTCAAGGTAATTGTTCCAATCGCCAAGTTTTCCATATTAACTTCTACGACGTTGGATTTCATCACCAACTAGTGTTGTTCTTGTGGAAATGTAATGTTTGTGTGTGTGGATTGTTTCTTAGATTTTGTTAGCGCGTGCTCATTTATTTGTTTTTACTTTTTATAGACATTAGGTGTGGATTGTGAATTTCAATTGTTAATATTTTTGGATTGTTAATAAATTCACTGAAGTTGAATTTAATGGCAACAATTTCGGAATTTACCAAGGAACCCCTCTTAATGAGAATCCTAGTAATTTTCCTTGCTTTGGAAATGTTGGTCGTCCTTATATGGCTACATTGTCATTACCTGGATTTACAATAGGTTTACCGGTATGGTTATTTTCAAATTCGTTGCCCTGAATACTCAAATTGTTCCACCTCAACCGGATGCTTCACCTCAACAGAGTTCACCATCTCAACATCACCAATCTCATGTTGACCCTTTACCTTCTTTGCCCAACATGTCTTCCTCCCTTTCTTCTTCTTTGCTTGGTAAAAGCCTCGATGCTAGTAACCAGGTGACTAAGAAGAAGAAGAAGAAAGGGAAGAAGAAAAAGAAGCAAGATAAAAAGAATTCAACCAACCAACCATGGTTGTAAGTGTTAATAATGTTGAGGAAACCTTCAACATGCATCATAAACCCAAATACCCTTGAAAACTTTGTAAGGGTGACCACTTCCTTATCAATTGTCCTGGTATTTCTAAGGTCTTGGAAGTATGGTCAGAAATTTCTCATCGACTCACCATTGATCGATCAACCAATGATTGTCAGGTTCTTGAGAAAAAGGGTAAAGTTAGGTTTCCTTGTAGGTTATGCAAAGGGATTCATCAAACTCACATTTTCCCTCACATGGATGAAGCCTCAAAATTGTCGAAAAAACTTACTGTTCAATAGTAAAAACTTCCAACTAGTTACTGTAAACTTTCTTCCAACCTACATTCAATTGACAAAGTGATTGATCTAATTCCAGGTACAATTAATCCCACTCTTCCATTAGAGAGTGAAACTCATATCACTCAGGTTGATGATCGATTAGTTGATAAAGTGGTCGACTTGATTTCTTATTCGGTCGATCCCACTCTCCCTGTAGAGAGTGAAATTCACACCACTCAGGTTCTTGTTACATCAGATTCTTCTATGCCACGGGGTATTTCACCTGTTTCTTCAGAATCCCCTCCAAGTACTGAGGTCTTTTCCTTTGATTGGAATAGACTGACAGAACCTTGTCTTCCTTCCTCCATCCCTTTCCAAATCATTGTGAAGGCTTGTGGTAAGAATGTGCATTGCACAAATGTAGATGAAGGTACTTTTGTTAGTATTTTATCCTCAACTACTTGGCAAGCTTTGGGTTCCCCTCAGCTTGTGCCTGTTACACAGAATCTGTTCGCTTTTAACAGAACTATTATTGAACCTTTAGAGATCCTTCCTAAGTTTCCTATTACCTTGGAAGGTAAAATTGTCTGTATTGATCTTATGGTAGTCCGAGGCCCCTTGGATTTCAATTTTCTCTTTGGGCGAGATTATTTCTATGCAATGAAAGTTTTCTTATCAACACTCTTTCACGTGATGTCTTTCCCTCACAATGGAAACATTGTAACTGTTGACCAAATTTCGTTTGTTAGTCTTGATTTCACTACCAATCATCCAAAACCCCTGAATTTTCCTTATACGAAAGTGGTATCTACCCCGCTATGGGTTAATTATGTGGCAACCAGTCCCATGTTTTTAGTTACCGATACAAGCGAGCCTCTCACTATTTGCTCGACTTCCTTTGACTTAGATCTGGCAATTGACATGATGAATTCTATGGGGGTATTTGAACACTATGCTCTTATCCCTATTGAGTGCTTTGACATAGGTTCCTTCTAGAGAACTGTTCTTCCATCTGATGAAGACCTCTTGGAAGCCATGATCAAGGTTCCTCACGAGGAGAGTTCCTTTTACTATGTCAACCTTGTTAAAAAATGAATCAGTTGGTCATGAGGATGGTTCTTTCACTGTGTCAACCTCGTTAAAAAATGAAACATGTATTTATGAGGATAGTTTTTTCTCTGTGTCAACCTCATTAAAAAATGAAACAAGTTCCCATGAGGATATTTCATTTTACTGTGTCAACCTCGTTAAAAAATAAAACAAAGTTCTCTGAGAATAGTTCTTTTCATGTGTCAAGCTCATTAAAAAATGAAACACATCCTTTCCTAATTGAGTCGAGTCTTTGATTATATCTCGTAAGTGTCAAGTCGAGTCTTTCATTTGATCTCGTAAATGAACCTTCATTCCATAAACCTATTAGTAACCAATAGTCTACTTAGTTGAATGAAATGAAGCTTGGGGGGCATATGCTCTAGAAAATTATGCTTGGGGGGCATTGAAACTTATCTCAAGCACAATTTTCTCTCTGTTTCAAGCTTGTGTAAAAATGAAACCACTTTCAAGCATAGTTTTCTCTTTGTTTCAAACTTGTGTAAAAATGAAACCACTTTCAAGCATAGTTTTCCTCTGTTTCAAGCTTGTATAAAAATGAAACCTATCTTGAGTCCATTTCGGTTATTATTTTCAAGACTCGTTAAACTCATGAAAATCCCGAGATTATTTTGCTATCTTTCATTCTCGTAAAATACATGAAAATGTTAAGTTCTTTTTGTCTTTTCCTGCTCATAAATTAAATTGAAAGTCAACCCCATTTGAGTATACTTTTATCACTTTTTCAAGCTCTGTAAAATTACGAAAAAATGAAACCCTAGAGTTCTCCTTGATGCCCTTTTCAGACTCTTGAAATATGAAAAGATCGTCGAGTACTTGACTATTTGAACTCGTTAAAGTAAATTAACATGCGTCCCTTCAGTATAAGTTTACCCCTTTTCCAGACTGAAATAGAATAATTACGAAAAATGTATACGTTGACTAATAATGGTCAATAGAGTTCGCTCCTACATTATTTTATCATTTTTCGAGCCTCAGAGATTAAATTTACGAAAAATAACAACCATGGAGTTTACTTATGTTTTTCTTTTGACTCTCTAAAACTGAAAAAGACCGAGTTTCTCCTATACTGGACTCGTTAAAATTTAATAGTAAAGGACCTGCCGATTACAAACAAGACTGAACCACTCCTTCTTAGGGTTCGATTTTAATACTAAGATGGACTCATTAGAAGGATTAGTTTACACAAATAAGAAAATGTTATTCTCCTCAAGTTTGCAAAAAATAAAGAGGTACTTGCCAGTAATGGTGGGGGAAAAGGAGAAAAAAAGAATCCAGTTGTCACCCTTGTTTAAAAAGCAACATGCAACTCTTGAACACGACACTTTTTCACACTTGTACTTGGGTTGGGAAATCCTTTGTCTAACAGTTAATCGAACCACATTGAAAGTCTTTAGCCAGTTTTTGGGTATTAGCTTTAAGTCAAACGCTGCCAAGCCATCTACAATGTCGTTATGTGTTCAAGAGAGAGTTGAAATAAGCCATTCATTGCAAACATTTGTCTCCGTTCACGTTGACCATCCATGAGTCAGTCCTTGCAAAATATTTCTTCAAAACTTGATCTAATATTTTTGTGTCGTGGGTTTTCCTACGATGGGTCACTTTCTATCGACGTCAGCTCATCATCTAGAAAGTTGATCTAGAATCCTATCAATACCTTGGGATCTGCATGCCCTAATGGTAGGTTTCTCGCCTTCGACGATAGGTTGCATCATTGACCTTTGATCGAATGGTTCTATGAGTGTTCGACTGCAAATCATTCATTCACACTTCATGGATTGTACTATTGTACTTAAATAACCATTGTCATTATTGGTGGTTTATCTCACACTTGTTAACGATTCACATCGTTGAACGATAATCAAGTGGTTTCTACCATGTTCGACTTTGACATAATCAGTGGCATGGATAGATTCGTACTATTTTGGGAAGCGGAACTCAAGACCCTGAGTTTCCACCATCCAAGCTGCAAGGATTTTTATTATTCATGATACAGTAGACTGCTCATGACAGATGGCTGCGTCCATACTGTGTCTACTTTTGATGTAATATTGAAATCATATCTATACTAGAACATTTAGTTATTTTTGATTTGAGTATGGGAATTTCTACCTCAACAATGATATATATATGTGTGTGTGTGTGTGTGTGTGTGCATTGAATGTTTTTATAGGTTTTCGATCGGTGTCTCCAATTAAATCCTCGTAGTGATAAAACACTTCACTCTTGAGAATAACCTCAGACTTCACACTTTAGGGGACAATCTGTTACATGCAATTTTGTTACCATGACATTTGACTATTCATATGGGTCTATCACCACCTATATCATGTTCCCTTAGAAGTCAAAAACTTTAATGTTCCTGAATCAAGTCTTGGAATTGGAGAAAAGCTCTTTAAAACCCTTAAAAGTCTACCTGTGTTGTTTTTCTAGCCTTTCCCTGCGCATGCACTGCTGTTTGGTCAATAAACTGTGGCAACCCCTGCACTTTTTTCTACTATTACCTGCGCACCCTCGCGAAAGGAAAATTAAAAGAAAAATTAAATTCTAGAAGATTAGTTGGTCGAATATTCTCCCAACTGGAAGCTTCTAGAGTCGCGATCAGTTCAAGCTTTATCCCTCCACTCATGGAGCTTATCCCTTGGTCCATGGAGCTCAAATACCTTCATATGAGGAATCCATCCCCCTCTTTGTGGAATTGAAACTACCTCCATTTCCCTATAAATTGAGCTCAAGTTTCAGGTTGAAGGGTATATTGTAAATGCAAGATCGTAAATGAGTTACTAAGTAAATTCCCAAGAATGCATACTTTCTACACTAGTAAGTTGTTGTTGACATGAGAATGATTAGACCCTTGTGTCCATAACTCCATGCCGGTATTCAGAGAGGAAGGCTTAACAAACTGAAGGAGGAACAATTTTTTAGGACCTTGGGAGAAATATGTATGACATCAAGGCATCAGGTTGCAAGGTTACTTTTTTTATTCAAGATAATACATATGGATCTCTTTTTTTCATTGAGTTTTTCTTATGCCTATTGAAATAACATCAATACTTAGACTCCTTAATCACTAAATTGGGTTAGATTTTCTTGATTATTATATGTTACAAATGCTTTGATTCTTTTGTCTTGTCTTTCATTGTAGGTTTTACTTATTGAAGAAGCCACTTTGGAGCGATAGGATAAAAGACTACATCGAACGTTTGGATTTCAAGGTAGGGGCATGTCCTCTTCAATTTCTTATAATAATTCTGAAATGAAATTAATCTAGAGAAAAATGTTTTCAAATGGATGTTTGTTTCTAGATACTCGCTGCGTACTAGGGATATCACTCTTGTCCGCAAGAGGGATTAATTGGCATAACACAAATGACAAAAAGCGACAGAAAAAGCAACAAAAGTGATAAATGTGAAACTCACTCGGAAAAGTGACGACGATCGCACCAAAGGTTCCTTGATCTCCTCAGGACTGTTAGAGCTCCAAGATAGAGTGTGAAGATTAGCTCTAGGGGCGCCGATTAAATATATTTGAGCAAATTAGGGTTTATGACATGCATGCCAAAAGTCAAGGAAAAAGTGACACATGGCGAAAGTTTCCAAAAATAGAAAGTGTGCCTCCTCCGGGTTACTAAAAGTAGATCACTATATTTTAGGGATGCTTTTTTCTTTTTCAGATTTTTTGTTATTTTTTGGGAAACTTGCCATGCACATCACTAGGAAAGATTGCACAATTTTGGCAACTGGGCAACTTTTCAGCTTAATGCACTGCATCGTTTTTGAGCTCAGTGAGGGATTGTGCAGTGTTTGGGCTCAGTGCTAGGATGCCTCCCATGACTGCGCAATTTTCGAGATCAAGGCTGACTACTAGTCATGAATGTGCAATTCCATTCATCAAGGTTGCTTGCCCTCATGGATTACGCAGTTTCTGGAGGCAAGCCCATAACTGTTGTGCAAGACTAAGACAAGATATTAGCTTGCGAGAAAGATTATTTAAGTGATAAGCAAGTGAACACAAGCATAGATAAAGGATACAAATTAATCAAAGCATGAATACTTGATAGCAGTGCAAGATAAGCTCCTGTGAAAAGAAGGTCAAGCTCCAAAATATAAGCAAGGAAACATTTTTGAGGGTGGTTATAGCCACTACAACACTTGCGACACACTTGTAGAACTCCAACTCTTTGAATGAATCTTTCCTCATGCAAAACTGGTCTCACCCTTTCGGAAGTATTGTTCAATTCATTGATTACCACAACTCCCTCACTTAGTCTAAGTTAAAAACATGGTCCCATCAATTCTCTTCATCGGTGACACACTAACCAAGCCAAGTAAAACCAAGTTGTTTCAATTGGAGATGAAGAGTATATAGGTGCATAAGTAAAATAAATCACTAGAGCCTTATTTTCATCTATGATGTTGCTCCGCTGCCAGCAGGCCTGGATGTAAATTTTGTAGATGTTCTATGCTTGATGCAACTTTAATTTTTATCTCAATATCAGTCAGCAATCACATAAACAAGAAAGTAAAATGCTGATAGAACATACCAATAGATCAACATAAGACAAGCCAAAATATGTGTTGGTGCGTTACAGCGGTCATCAATATGCTTCAACCAGCAAAGGCTCAATACGGTCAGCCAACCAGAAGTGTCACACAACCCTCTAGGACAACCAGAATAGTCAACCCCAAAAGTCAATGGAAGTCAATGTTGTCAGTTAACGATCAACGCAAAATAGCAGCAACAACAAGGTCAATGCAACCAAGTGAAAGTCAACACCCAGCCTCGGGAATTGTGCCAAAAAATGAGGATTGAGGAAATCGAAATAATGGGAGAGTTTCAAGTCATTTTTACCATGCGTTGACCAAAGTCAACGTTGGTCAATGTTGTGGTAAACCCTAGGCCGAAAATAGAAAAGTTTCGTTGCTGTAATTTGCCACGTGTGAAGAGAAGAGCCTCCAAGGTGATCAAACCAATCATATGAGGAGAGAGAAATGTGTGTGGATGAGATGAGTGAAAACTTTGACCAATTTATATCCATCAATGAGGGTTTTTTACACAACTGCTGGAGCTCCAAACCTTTAGGCCGACCTGGACATATTTTGAATAAATTCAAAATAAATGTTCTGCTCATCGGATCAAGATGATCTTTAGATCGATTTTGCACCTCTCCGAAAGAGAAGTCCAATAAAATTATTGGCATCTTCATTTGAGCATCACAACATGGAGTTTGGACCTAGTTGTCCAAAATTAACACTCCCTCTCAATTAAGGAGAACTCCATCCACCTGTGCAGTCCAAGCATCGTGTGTCATCCCACTGTAACTTGCTTTGCTGGCTTCTTTATTTCAGAACAAAGGTGGGTCAGCCACAAAGACATCATCCGTGGCTGACAAATTCAACCCAAAGGCCTGAAACCTCTATAGGACTCAAAAAGAGTCTCATACCAACCCAAAGTTGGTTTATCAGACCCAAGGTCAGTAGGAGGTCTGAAACCTCACTATACTTGATCCCAGTTCAAGTGGTTAGACCGTGGAATCCTAGATAGAGAGTACGGAAATATCTGATGCATCCATCAGTCTTTGCTACTTGTCTCTAGCTTTTCCCACCTCATTGGCCAAATGAGAGGTACTTCACATGAGTCTGGGACTCAAATGGGTAGGATGCATACGGTGCAGAGATCATGAGAGGTGAAGCAACTCAATCATCACAATGGTGGGGCAGAAGCACACCAACAAGGTTCGGCAAGCCTAGCTGTTATCTAGGTAAATCCTCTCTACAGACAGAGACGATCCCTCTAGCCCTAGAGTGGGTCTAGAAACAAAGGGACACTCTAGAGTGTTGCTTCCTAGTTATTGCATGAACAAATGACATAGTAGATCGACCTACCTAGAATCCAACACTCTCGTCGTTGCTGTAGTGGTGGTGGCCTCTCGCTCCTGCCTTGGAAAATCACAATCCTTCTGCTGTTACGCTCAGATACCTGCACATAGAACAAGAAACAAGAACAACATACGACATGATGGTTTCACTCATAACTACTAGCCAGTCAAAGAGGGCTAAGCATGTTTCATTAAGAATCTAACATAATACAAAATGGGAACCAAACAATAGTCATGTATATAAATGAATAGAAGGAAGAGTTACAAGCAATGCTTTGACGTCGTAGTCTCCTCCAGCGGGGTTCAACCGAAGCCCATCTCAGATGCTCGTTAGGGAATTCAGAAGGGATAAAGGCATGGACTCAAGCTCTCTCAGAAGTCATCGATTCAAGCTTCCTCAACGTAATTCCTTCCTATTCTATCTTCTCTAGTAATTCAGCTATAATATGTTTAATTCTCCAAGTTCAACTAGCTTGTTCTAAGAGAGATAGCTTCTTTTATAGAGGAAAAGGAGGAGGTTAGGATCCCTAAAAAGGTGGGAGGGAGGCGTATCCTATAGGGAGCTCCCATAAGAGGTGGAAACCATAAACCTAAAGGAGGGTGTCCGTAGTTTTTCAGTTCAACCACTGCCAATGACTCATCCTCGAGGTGGTTGGAGTGGAATCTCCGCCTCTATTTTTAAAAAACATTCCATAAACAGGTTGGCATGGGTGGCAAACTGGGATAGAGCGCTAGCTAGTGCGGGGCCCAGTGTTAATCTTCCTCTTTGGTGCGAGGGCATAACTGACTACCCGCGCTAATGCAAAAACATGGATTTTTGAGTCTTTTCTTAGGGAATTTTCAATAGAAGGAATATTACCCTCATGTAAAGGGACACAATGATGGTCTTTGCAAGGCATGACACTGTTTATTGATCATGGAAATGACCCTCCAATGGGTGAGATGGAGATTGCAGGGACAGTGACAAAATGCTGTGTAACATATGCCCCCTAAAGTATGAGGTCTGAGAGAGAAGGAGCGGCGAAATGATTTATGAGAATGCTTTTGAATTGTTAGTCATCCATAATTTTGATCCTAACCAAAGATGACTAAGTTGAAAATCCTAGATTTCTATAAATAATATTTCAAAGAAGCATTGTGAGTTCTAGAAATCTCACTGCCTTCATCATTTTGAGTCTATCAATTCACCAAAATATTCATCCATGTCTTCTAAAAGGTTATCCTGCTGTTTCAAAGAAGAAAGCTCATTTCAGGCTTTTTATCGTTGTTTTTATTAGTCCATTTTCCTCTGAAAAATAGCCTATTTTCCCTTTATCAATTCATCATTTCCTCTGAAAAACCCTCCAAACCATCATAACTCCTTTATATGGTTCGAAAACCCTTTTTAAACCATTAAACTCACTTTGTTTTGGTTTAAAAACACCCCTTTTTCTCGGCCTAAAAACCCCATTTTTTGGCCTAAAAACAGTCTTCTCACAAGTAAAGGTTTAAGCCCTCGAGAGCTTAAAAATCTTTAGCTCCTTTGTTCACATGGCCAAAGCCCGAAACCCTCTTCTAAAACCCTGTTGGAACTTCAAAAATCCAAACAAACTCTGTTTTTTGCCTTTTTCTGCCCTTTTATAAATTTGGGTTTTAAAGCCCCTTTTTGGGTTTGAGCTCCAGCCCCTTCCACCATATATCCAAGCGCTATGACCAAGCACCCAAACTCCCATCGCATCGCCGTTATTACCCTTTCATCGTGTTGCTTCCCCTTCACTTGCCGATGTGATTGGCCTCCTTTTCCCTCGCCCCTGGTCACTTCTCCTCCACAGGACCGTGCCCCAGCCCAAGCTCTTAGCCCCCCTCATCGCATCATCATTCCATTTTTCTCCATCCCCTCTTATCTTTTCCTTCTACCGAGCTCCCGATGCGATAAGCCCTTCTTTCTTTTGCTCCTGGTCACTTATTCCTCCACGAGACCACTCCTCCCGCATCCCCCTTCCTCTTTCCCTTACCCAAACCACGACTTCTCCGACGCATCCTCGACTGTCGATCACCCATGATCCGACGGTTCTTATCTCCTCTCCCATTCGGTCTTTCCCCCTAGTCATCCCACCCATTCATCCTCGTAGATCAATCTACACCGTAGATCTTATAGATCTAACGGTTCTCGTCTAACCCAACGATCCAATGATCTTTCCGCTCCATGAAAAATAACCCACGTCACCATATCGCCCGCCTTCCACCCACAGAGCCGCCCATCCAATCATCGCTTGATACCTGTCTCCCACTAAACTCCCACTTGTGCACCTTTCCGTCGCGCTCATCACTGCACCGTCCAATCTGCCCCTTCCCATCCGACGGCTCATATGCAATATCACGTGATTTTTCCATCCAGGGTTTAACCACCCAAACTCACGCGAAACCACCGGTTTTCCGAGGGACGTGTGCGCAAAATAACTGGATCGCGTTCAATACACGCAAAACCACAAACCACCGTTTCCCCGCGCAAAAACCAAACCACTTTTGCCCATTTTTTCACGCCCAACTCCATTTTAAACCCTTTTTTCGCAGTTTTATCCATCTCCTCCCTCTGCAACATTCCTCCACTGCTCCCCCGCCACTCCTCAGCCTCTGCACGCAGTCTTTCCAACCCTTCAGGATTATGTATTATGTTTATTGGTTTTTGCAAGTTCTATGGCAGATTTAAGGGCCGAAAACCCTCCCACAATCCATAAAGGGACGGGGGCTAGAAGATGATGACCTTCACGGTCTAAAAAGAGGCCAAATCACGAAGAAAGGGGTTGTCAGGTTTCATTTTATGTTTTGGTCAGTGCTTTATGAGCACTGTTTACACCATCAAACCCTTCAACGCACTAAAAAGCCACCTGCACATGACAAAACAAAGAAAAGTCAGTGAAGTAAGAGTAGAGGCCAAGAAAACAGAGATTAAAGGTTGAAGGACGAAGACTAAAGTCAGAGATCAGAGATTAGAGGACTTAACTCAACAATTTAATAGTTTAAAGCAGTATATAAAGGGAAAAAGACAATATAATGCATCAAAAAGGCTTAAGGCGAAATCAGAGCCTTAGCATAGAGGATTAAAGCCTAATCAGGGTTTTAAAAGGCACAAGAGATTAATGAATAAAACAGTTATTGAAAAGAAAAGGAGATAAAGGCAGAAAAACATAGTATCAAGGTATAAAGAGGCAGACATAAGATTTAAAGGATTAATTAGCAAATCAAGGCTAAAGGGGTCTTAAAACACAATTTTATAATAGAGTCAAGGAAAAGCAAGCTTAAAAACAACCTCAGATCCATCAAAGGAGCAATTATTCACTTGATAAATCAAAAGTGACACCATTCACTTACTTTATACCTCAAAAGACAAATTAGCAATTATTACACAAAAATATATTTTATAAAATGTTAGATAGTTATTGTAAAGACAGAAAAAGGCCTCAAAGTCAATCTTTTCAGCTGTTTCATCCTCAGGAAGTAAAGATAGATTTAATACACAGATAAGTAGTTGAGAAACATTCCTACCTTATGCCTTGCATGGTTTTTAAGGATAGGAGTGCATTTACTGTGTCATTAATAACATTTTGAACACTAGACAGTTCCACCTCCTCATTTGTAGCATAAATAATGCATTTGAACTCATTGTATAGGGGCATTTGATAACTCTTTGAAGTAATACATAGTTTTTCTGAGATTGAAAAGAAATTGATGTACTGGAACCTGTGGATGTTTTGACTTGTTTGTGGATGGAGAAAGCTCTGTCATTGGATCCCTGAGCTTGGCTATTGGTGAAGTATTCTAATCTGTTTATTTTTTTCCCGTTTTCCATTCTGTTTTCATCATCTCTTGCTTACAATAGAGTAAAAGTTTTAGGCTAAGAAATGTCTCCTAGAAGCACTTTAGACCTGTTTACTTTTCACTATCTTTATGTTTTCATTTGCTGAAGGTTTTATTAAGTAGTTTGACTGCTTTTCAACCCTCATGCTTGTTTATTTCTTAAATAGTTCGATACAGTGGCCTCAAGAATGATTTATGGTTCTCCCTGCTTGCTTGCTGCCTCTTAAAACCTGTTTTTGAAGCCCCCCTTCAAAGTACCATTGTCCAAAGTCTGCCAAAGAGGTCTGTTTTGATCATACCCTTTGTACTTGCTCAAATAATTGTTTTGAAGGTCTTTATAGCTGTAATCACAGATGTTTAGGAGTTCCCTCTTCTATGAATGCAGTTATTTGCGAATCTTGAATGTTTTCTTATCCTTGAAAGTGAAATATTTGATGAAATAGAGCGTTCCTCGACTCTTAGATTTCATTTTGAAAGTGTGTCTTGAAATTGTTATTTACTAAAGTGTGATTTGTAGAATTCATGGTTAGCCCTATCTATAAAATACTCTTTCATGTTCAAATGATGTTTTAAGTCCCTTTGTTGAAGAGTACATACAATTAAGGATTATTAACTGCCCTTAGTTCTACTTTTCATTTTAAACCCTTAATATTCATTTCATTTCACCTGATAACTTTGTAGATCTAACAACCAAGTTAGATTTGCCCTTTGATACCCCTAATTCATCTACAAACTGGTTACAAACTTCTACTTGACTCCATTTTCCAATGACTTAGAGATTTCCCCTTTTCTATCTATGTTGCCTAGATCATCATGTCCCACAAAACAATCAAACAAATTCATGCTTAATAACTAGCCTAAAATCAACCTTTTTACAAGTAAACAAGTCATATCTTTGTAAACATATTAAGAGATCCCTCTTTGAGACTAGGAGGGATAGATCCTAGAGCTCTAAAGACTGATTTACATGTTGCCTTGTCATTTGGTTTGCCAATCGGCCAAATCACAGGAACCCAACATTCTGGCGATCATGGTGGGACATTTTGAGTAAAGGTCCCTAAACAAGACACTCAGTATTCATTCGAGTGAAATATTGCTTCTTCAAGCACTGCCAGCATAATGGTAATCATGATAGGATCTACCTGAATCAGTGGCAATGTAAGTAAATCTTAGGATTCTAAGAGACCCTCATCAAACCTTGAAGAAATCAGCTGATAAGCCACAGAGTAGACTCTGTTTGTTTCGCCACCTTAGCTAAGTGTTGAATCAGGTATAGGACACTCTCATAACCAGAGAACCACATAAAACTCAGAAAAACCCTAAACATTTCAGATTGGTCTTCAAATAAACCATTGGAGGTGGACCATAAAACATTTCACCTTCACAAAAGCTAAAAATTTCCACCCTTCAACTCCACTAGCCCCAGTAGGCCTATTACCTCACTAGTATTCCAGATTTCCTTGAAACTGTGTTAACCAGCCTTGAAGAAGTTTAGGAGCCTAGTTATCCTATTATAGAAATCACTGTGAGAGATTTTTTTTTGAAAAATAGTCCTAAAAACCTCTTCCTATTTAAATTTTGAAAAACTGAAATCTAGCTTCACATAAGGTCCATACTAGATCCCATTTAGGTCCTAATCCCCCTACAATAGTTGACAATCCAAAGAATATTTTGTGGCAGATTTCTAGATCTGGAAAACCAATTACTGATAGGACCATCCTAAGAACAAGATCTGTCCCTGAAAAACTTATAGTCTTGAAATATCCTCACTTTGACTTACCTTACACAAAGAACCTATTCAGAAATAAGTCTCAAATTGATTTAAATCAAGCTGATTTTGAAACCTCAGATTTGCAACAGAGCTTTAGCAGAGAGGCCTCACTTTCTACTCCACCTGATTCTCAGTTTCTCCATCATTTCAAATCCTTCCATAACAAATCTACTCATAATCAGTTTGCTGGCCCAAGTGTTTCTTCCACTCCTTTCCACTGTTCAAAACACTCCATTTGAACCCACTTTCCCTCTTGTAAATCCACTTCTTGTAAATCCCCCATTATTTCCAATCATGGCAGCATGGTATGCTCCACTAGTGTTACCACAACTCATGGTTCCTTTACCAAATGATTACCAATCCAAAATTCCCCATTTCACTGGAAATGAACCTACTACTGCCCAACAACACGTAGATAAAATGAATGATGCCTTTGATTACATGGAAATAGAAGAAGAGACCATTAAGATGAGAATTTTTGCTCAAAGTTTAGGAGGAGAAGTCAAGAAATGGTTTAAAAACTTAGCTCCTCACAACATAAATGATCTCCCTTCTTTATATCAAACATTCAAAAACAAATGGGAAATTAGAAAGAAACCTCTCCAAATCCTTTCAAAATATACCAATCTAAAAAAAAACAGTGGGGAAAGTGTCCATGATTACTGCACTAGATTCAATAGTGTGTATAATGCACTTCCTCCAGACATGAAACCTCTACTAGGCCTAGCCTTAGCAAAATTCTCAGAAGCTTTTGATCCTGAAATGGCCTACCATCTAAGAGAAAGAGACCTCTTAACCTTAGAAGATATGAAGAGGGGAGCCATGAGTGTAGAGGAAAATATGATTGAGAAAAGAGTTAGGTTGAGAGCAGAAAAAAGAGTTACATACAAGGATGATACAATGGTTTCAACCTCATCATCACATACTAAAATTGATAACTTAGTGAAGGTA
This sequence comes from Pinus albicaulis, assembly GCA_034641835.2. Classification (NCBI taxonomy): domain Eukaryota; kingdom Viridiplantae; phylum Streptophyta; class Pinopsida; order Pinales; family Pinaceae; genus Pinus; species Pinus albicaulis. Next base: position 1,228,110,074 of record CM076583.1, on the reverse strand, counting down.
ATGGAGACGATGCTTGAAAAGATAAATTTGAATGATAGAATGCCTCTTAGAGAAAATCAAAACAGAAATAGAAACCAAAATCTCAGAAGAGACCCTAATCAAGATAAGAAAAGAGATAATGACCAACAGATTAGGCCTCCCTTTCAACAAAATTATGTTTATCAAGAAGAAGAAAGGGAAGTTGAAAGGTTGGAATAAAATCATGTAAACTTAATTGGATTTGATAGTGAGACAAATGTTTTTCTCACTGAAGAAGAACAAGGATTCTTCTCTTCAGAACAAACTAAACACGATAATGAGGATTTTGAAGATTACAGATTGGGGTTTGAAAATGCTGTCATGGAGGTACACAAACAATACAATCTTAGAAGCAAAGGTAGCCCAGAGAGTTCCAGTGAAAAAAACACTAGTACTGCTGTTAAGAAAACCTCAAAAAATCAACATAAGAAGACAACAAGTAACACCAACACTTTGGCCAAAAAAACTGATATAAATAAATACAAAAACAGTTAGCAAAGTGTTGAACAAAGCTGCCCTAGTACTTCTACTAGTGGCCCTAACAAATCTGTCCTAAATAGCAGTCCAAATAAAAATCAGCAAATCAGAATTGCTGAAATAATTGTGAATGACAAAACATATGTAAATATGTCAAGAACAATAGTTCCTTTCAGCCTTGAAAGGGAAATTGCCAAAATCAAGATCACCATACCCTTAGCTGAACTAGTAACTCAGGATTTATATAAAAAACCGAGACTATCCTGATCACATACAATTCGAATTTATATGCAACACATAATCTCTTCCACTCAGATCATCAACCATGCGGAAATAAAATCAAGCGATAACACATCAAATCATCATACACATTAACACAGTATGTATGGGGAAAGCTTATAGCTGAAAACCCCGCAGCTATTGTGTATATTATAATGGAGAAATCATGTAACTAACTCAGTACAATACTCCTCACAAGTACTTAGTACTTTCTCATAAAGTTACACACAATCTAGCTCAGTTTTGAACAGGTTACTGGTTCAAAACTCACCGCCAATTGCCTTGCCTCTATTGCGCAATCCAGGCCTGTCTATATAGAGATCCAAGGTTCGAATCTCCTTGGCTTGACAGCGCAATTTTCATGGACAAATCCTCAAAGTGTGGTGCAAATCTCATGCACAACTGATGTCGCCACTGATAGCTAACTCCACCCTTTCATCTACCTCTTTCACTGGTCTCCACTGAACTGATCATGCACTGTAGTGAACTGATGTGTTCTTGAGTTGAATAATGAGTTACTAATTAATGAATTAAATAATATTTAATTCACTCCACTCATAACTAATTGATTAGCTAGTTAAACTACTCTCAACTAGTTCAACTAAAATAAACAGAACACAACTCCACTATCTGTCTCATTAACTCCACCAAACTTCTGCCACTGAAGTCCTAACTGAAGTCAACCATGCATGAGCTCAATACCCCATAAGAAAAGCATATTTCCTTCTGGAAGTTGCATGTGCCACATCCATAGCTCAAACTGAAGTGCTCCAAGAGAGTAAACTGAAGTTTATAGTCTAAATATTATTAAGGGTAAATAATATTTGACTTCCATATTTTTAGGAGAGGCGGTCTAAAAATAGCCTTCGACCTCTTTGACCTAAAAAATAGAGTCTCATCTATTTTTACCAACATGACCAATGCTCCAAGAATCTCAAACTGGAATCCCCGAACCATGCTCCATATGTCTAAAAATAGACATAGTCTAAAAATAGACTTTGCGCTAGAATTCGCCTGCGGGCCCACTTAGTGAAGGCGACTTCATTTCACTAAGCTCCATCATCTTGCTGCATTTTCAACACTCCCTCTCAGCAAGATATGGATTATCTGCAACCCCTATCTTGCCTCTGTGGAATTCGAACTTGCTCCTGGTGAGTGCCTTCGTCAGGATGTCGGCATCCTGATCCTCCGTGGGAACATATGAAAGCATCATGATTCTCCGCTGAACACAATCTCTGATATGATGGTACCTTGTCGGCATCCTGATCCTTCGTGGGAACATATGAAAGCATCATGATTCTCCGCTGAACACAATCTCTGATATGATGGTACCTAATGTCGATGTGTTTGGATCTATCATGAAATACTGGATTATCCGAGAGTTTAATGCAACTCTGGTTATCACAGTAAATCACTGTAGGCTCCAAATGCAACCCGAACAATCCAACGAGGATCTTCCTCATCCAAATAGCCTCACATGCAGCCAAGCTAGCTGCCATGTACTCGGCCTCTGCTGAACTGAGTGCCACGGATCTCTGCTTCCTGTTGTACCAGGAAACTGCTGTCGACCCAATGCTGAAAACTCCTCCGGATGTGCTCTTCCGGTCCATTGGGCTCCCTGCCCAATCTGCATCAGTGAAGCCAGAAAGCTTCGCTCCATCCTCCTGTCTGTACCATAGACCATATCCCGATGTGCCTCTAATATAGCGCAATACATGCTTGCTCGCCTTCCAAAAGAGCTTGGTAGGCTTAACCATAGCTTGCGAAAGCTGGTTAACTGCATAGCATATATCGGGTCGTGTATTGACCAGATACATAAGCGACCCCACCAACTGTCGATAGACAGTGGCATCCACTACCTCCGCTGAAGTAGCATCCTCCTTCCTCCAACCACCAGGAAGAGGAGTGTCAACAAGCTTGC
>CM076583.1:1227929150-1228107279 GCA_034641835.2 Pinus albicaulis | reverse complement strand
CAAAGGAACCACAATGAGTTTTCTCCTTAGCATGCTCGAGTTCCCTATAAGTTAGGACGGATTCCTATAATTTAGGATTCGTTCGTAAAAGTTAGGAGGATTTATGAAGCAGTTAATTGATTGGTTAAAGTGGAAGACCGAGTTATTAGTCTTCTAGTGTGAGTTAATTGAGGAAAAGAACATGTGTTTGAGTCTTGAGTCCTTGATTTGAGATAGGACGAGTTGCATGAGTAGTTAACTCATGCTAACTTAATCAATCACAAAAACAAACTCCTTAATTAGAAACTTCCTAAACTTAGCCATTCAAATTGCTATAAAAGGAGGAACAAAGGCACAATTTGATTCATTGTCTTGTGAGCACGAGTTGGTGAGACAAGACAATAAAGCTCACGGGTTTGTGAGGAGGGTGCATAGGTTTATGTGTGGAGCTTGTGAGAGAAAGGACGTATAAGAGGAGCTTGTGCGAGTATTGAAGAAGGCAAGCAGATTAGGGGTATTGCAGATAGTTTCAACTTAGTACACACAGAGGGAATCAAATTATGTTCTCCATTGAAACAGTTGTATTTATAAGGGATCAATTGCTCATTTTCTATCAATAAAATTCTCAATCAAGCAGAGGGTTTTCCCAATGGGGTTCCCTAGAAAAAGATTGTGTTTTGCTACTGTGTGACTGTGATTTATTTCTGTTCCTATTTCGCTGCCAAATTTGGTAGAGAAATTCTGTGTCTATATGAAAAAAAACTTGTTTTTAGATTGTTCATATTAGCATATCAAAATTTCGTGGATTTTATACATGGTATCAGAGTAGTGAATAGAATTGACCAACACACATATTGCATATTTGTGTGCCCTAGGAGCAACATTTTGGAGCAGCCAAAATCTTGATAGGTGGCTAAGTCCTTGACGTCCTCATGTACAGTGATCATTGAAGGATTAATTAGCTGTTAGGAGGCAGAGTTGTGGAGCCCTAGTTCAGTGGGTTGTAGATGGCCAAACCACTGATAAGAAGACAATCCAGAAGACCCAATGAGCAGACTTCTTAGTGGAGCTAGAGGCTTGCTATGGGCAGATTAGTGAGCCAAAGTTCAGTGACACAAAAGAAGTTGTGATCATTGATAGTGGCAAGTTATGGACACGCAGAACATGGTGGGAAAGAACATGTCTTCAAAATGGGTTCTGCAGCAGAAAGCAGGGAAGTCTTCTAGTTCAGAGGGAGCAATTGCAACAATGAATAACATGGTAGTGTTGTAGACAAATCTAGGTGGACGAAGTTCTTCCAGGACCACATTCCTCGCTAAGAGGGAGTGTTGAAAATAATAGTGAGAAAGGGTTCCTTGATTTGTGCCTTAATCAAAGGAACCACAACGAGTTTTCTCCTTAACATGCTCAAGTTCCCTATAAGTTAGGACAAATTCCTATAATTTAGGATTCATTCCTAAAAGTTAGGAGGAGTTATGAAGCAGTAGATCAAGAACCAAAGGCCATCGCTCACAAACAGATCACAAATCCGTACACCAGTATAATCACATGGTTAAAACCCTCAAAGAGGGAAACAGTCCACGCCCTAAGCCAACGCCACTTCAGGGAATTTATTAATATAAAAAGAAAAGTTACATATGTTTCTCTCATAAACGGTTACAGGACAAATGACCCTCCATGCTTTTTAAATAGAGATCATGAACCAATCGGGTGTTAAGCCACAGATCAAGTGCTGTTAATACCGAGGTGAGAGATAACCGTCGGATTATAAATTACAAATGTACATGGTAAAGAAACACACTTTACCTAACTCTACACTAGACTAAGTTATTCTTAACTATTTCCTATGTGTCGGAATATCCTAATAGTTAATTGATGTGTTAAAGTAGAAGGTCAAGGTATTAGTCTTCTAGTGTGAGTTAATTGAGGAAAATAATGTGTGTTTGAGTCTTAAGTCCTTGATTTGAAATAGGACAAGTTGCATGAGTAGTTTGTGAAAAATCTTAAATCTGGATTCTTACTGCAACAAATTTGAATAACTTCTCCTATTATTTTGATAAATTTTTCATTACATTGAAATATCGAAGTAATTACTAAAGCAGTCTATACAAATAACGCTGTGGAATAAATCTAAGTGCTGAAACAAACTGAACAAAATGCAATGAAAAACAACCACATTTGACACAATTGTTTTTGGACTAAGTCCCCGGAAAAACCCAACTTGGGAAAACTAGTGCAGCAGATCTGAGGGTTTTATATTATTAAGCAACAGAATCTTGAGTACAACTAGGGTGCCAATATCTGGTTCACCCTTCAGAGAAATCTAGACAACTGATGAACTTGTGAGATATACCTCACTCTGCAAGTCCTCGGTTGATCTAAACAACGCTGGTGAAGCTCCTCTCTGTCTCTGTGTGATTGCCAATGCTGGGACTGCGTAAGCTTGCGTGGGCAAGCTTGAGAGACTGCGTCACCTCTCTCTGCAACTGATCAAGTTGATCTGAGACTAGGTTTTGGCCCTCCTCGCTAAAAAACCCCAACCTCTAGCTATTCCAGACTAACTTTGGGAGGCACTGCATCACTTTTGCGTGATTTTCCTGCAGGGACTGTGTCACCCCTTCAGAAAACTGCATTGCCTCTTCTCTGCGTCACCTTTGCCTCTCTCTGAAATGTACTCCTAGTTCTCCTGATCAGTTACTGCATCTGCCCCTCTCTGGATCTGATCACTGAATCAAAATCACTTAGCAAACCCTGCCCTAGTGATTCAATTCTAACCAAAAGCTGTGTCTCCTCACACAAACTCGAAAATGTCAAATGGTCAATGTGCTCAACGTGTTTTCCATAGGCCCCTCACCCTCCTTATATTCTTCTGTTGACCCTTCAACGACCAAGATTAAAACATAATCAAGGGCTATGATTAACTTGGAGGTGATCCATGACTTTATCTAGAAGATTCACACTTAGTTTAATTAATACCCTTTAATTAATCAGTTTCCCTAAGTTTAGACTTAGGAAAATATTAAAAAACGATTAATTTATTTAATTAAACCATCTCTAAGTGGAATTTTCCAAAACCACTTCTGGGCTTTATGGAACACATGTGTCTCAGTTTGTATATACAAAGTTACAAGGCTAGAGCACATCCGATGCTACCATAAATCAACACTCCCTCTTAGCGAGGAAAGTGCTCTAGCAAAACAACTCAATGTGCTGTTGTTCTGACTTCTGGAACACCTACTGCTGTGCTATTGATGCTGCTCACCAATACTGCACAAGATAATGCTGCATCTGTACTGTTGCCGACTCTGCAACCTGCTGTCAACTGCCGCTGTACTGTAACTCCCTCTAAGTTTTGCAACCATGCTGCTGCACTACGTGAGCACTGCTTTGCACTGCGCTGCACCACTTGTGCACTGCGTTGCTGCTGGTCATCTGCTGCTGCACTGTTGCTAATTGCAACAAAAAAACATCTGAAATTGGACAAGTAAATCTGCAACATAAAAATAAGACTGATTGCTGCTAGTTTCTGCACTAGGTCTCTGAAAAATACTACGCTGTCGCTGTTTTGCACTGCGTGAGCACTGCTCTACACTGCGTTGCACCAGTGTGCACTGCGCTGCTGCTACTCAACTGCTGTTGTTGCTGCTCCCTCTCTGCGCTGATCAAGCTCTAATACTGCTAACCACTACATTGTTTTCTCATCTTTTGCTGCAACTGTCCATCCTGCAATTGTCTTTAGGCTGTCGTAGCTCACATGTGATCCAAGAGTTTGAAAATACTCAAGGATCCTGCCCCCTGTAGATTCTGGATCTGCAACTCCAAGTTAGCCCATTTCTCTCCTTTCAGAATATGAGTTAACATAGCACAATCTCCTTTTGCCTCAATCTTGGCAGCTCCGGCTTGAGGATCTTACTTCTCCTCCTTATCCTTTTTCTTAGGAGGACATTGTGTGGCATAGTGTCCCTTTTCCCCACACCTGAAGCACTTGATCTTAGACAAATCTTTCTTCTTCTGCCTTTGTTGCCCCTTTGATGCAAGGGCCATGTTTTCTTCCTCTTCCTTCTTGACCTTCGAACTGTTGTTGCCATCCTCAATATGGATTTTGAGGAGGTCTCTCCTCAGCTCTTCTTGCTGCAAGGCTGCCCACATTGCCTCCCATTCTGGGAGTCTTTCTCTACCCAAAATGCTTTGGACAAAGACTTGATAATCTTCTAAAACAGAGTTCAGAGTGAGCCTTACCGGCTCTGAGTCTCTAGGAGCTGCCCCTACTGTTGATAACTGATCTCGGTTCTCCTGATTTCGAGACAGGAAGGAGTCAAAACGCTCTCCCTTCATTATGGTATTACGCATCTTTTCTTCCAGGTACATCTTCCGCTGCTCGGAAGATCCTTGGTATAGCTTTTCCAACCCTACTGACATTTCTCTAGTAGTGCCCTTTCCTGCTATGTGAGGTACGATGTGATCCTTCACACCATCTAGGATCAATCGCTTGGCTCTTGCCATATTCTTCTTGAATTGTCTCAGATGTGCTGCATCCAAGGGTTTTGCAATTGCACTTTCAATGAGGGCCTTTAGATCATGCTCATCAAGGAGAAACTCAATCCTTGATTTCCAAATGTCATAGTTGGAGGCACCCTCCAATCTATCTTGGTCACACAGTCCATTGCTGGTCATCTCCTTAACTATCGATTTCTTTCTCTAACCCTCTGCTCAGCTAGACTAATGCACTCCTTGTGGAGCAAGTCACTACTTCTGCTGCTGCATGGGAAAAATGAGCTTCTTTGAGTAAGAAACTCTCCGAGGTCAAGAAATGCCCCACACTGTGTTTTTCAGAAATTTTCCGACTCTTATGCACCAACTCTTATTGCTGAGCAGTAACTGTGTCACTTCAGATACACTAGTTTGCTACACTGCCTCTTCTGCAACTGAAAAATGCTTACCCCTCTGTCAACTCTCTCAGAGGGAGCCTTTTTCTGCGTTGGATTGCCCTCTTGGCCTGGATAACGTAATCTCTGGGAGGGTCTGCTGTTGCTTACGCAGATCCCAGTCTCTCCAGCGATGATCTGCTGGTTCACTCTTGTTTTTCTTGCACTTCAGCTTGAATAAGCTCTGATACCATGTGAAAAATCTTAAATCTGGATTCCTACTGCAACAAATCTGAATTACTTCTCCCATTATCTTGATAATTATTTCATTACATTGAAATACCGAAGTAATTACTGAAGCAGTCTACACAAATAATGTTGCAGAATAAATCTAAGTGTTGAAACAAACTCAACAAATGCAATGAAAAACAACGACATTTGACATAGTTATTTTTGGACTAAGTCCTCGAAAAAACCCAACTTGGGAAAACCGGTGTAGCAAATTTGATGAGGGTTTTATATTATTAAGCAGCAGAATCTTGATTACAACTAGGGTGCCAATAGTCGGCTCACCCTTCAGAGAAATCTAGACAACTGATGAACTTGTGAGATATACCTCACTCTGCAAGTCCTCGGCTGATCTAAATAGTGCTAGTGAAGCCCCTCTTTGCCTCTGTGTGATTGCCTACGTTGGAACTGCTTAAGCTTGCGTGGGAAAGCTTGAGAGACTACGTCACCTCTCTCTGCAACTGATCAAGCTGATTTGAGATTGGGTTTTGGCCCTCCTGGCTCAGAAACCCCAACCTTTAGCTATTTCGGACTGACTCTGGGAGGCACTGCGTCACTTCTGCGTGATTTTCCTGCAGGGACTCCGTCACCCCTTCAAAAAACTGCATTGGCTCTTCTCTGCGTCACCTCTGCGTCTCTCTGAAATGTACTTTTGGTTCTCCTAACCAGTTACTACATCTGCCCCTCTCTAGATCTGATCACTGAATCAAAATCACTTAGCAAACCCTGCCCTAGTGATTCGATTCTGACCAAAAGCTGTGTCTCCTCACACAAACTCGAAAATGTCAAATGCTCAATGTGCTCAACGTGTTTTCCATAGGCCCCTCACCCTTCTTATATACTTCCGTTGACCCTTCAATGACCAAGATTAAAACATAATCAGGGGCTAAGATTAACTTGAAGGTGATCCATGACTTTATCTAGAAGATTCACACTTAGTTTAATTAATACCCTTTAATTAATCAGTTTCCCTAATTTTAGACTTAGGAAAACATTAAAAAATGATTAATTAATTTAATTAAACCATCTCTAAGTGGAATTTTCCAAAACCATTTATGGGTTTTATGGAACACGTGTCTTAGCCTATATACAAAGTTACAAGGCTAGAGCACATCCGATGCTACTATAAATCAACATAGTTAACTCATGCTAACTCAATCAATCACAAAAGAAAACTCCTTAATTAGAAACTCACTAAACTTAGCCATTCGAATTGCTTTAAAAGCAGGAATGAAGGCACAATTTGATTCGTTGTCTTCTGAGCATGAGTTGGTGAGACAAGGCAATAGAGTTCATGGGTTTGTGAGAAGGTTGCACAGGTTTATGTGTGGAGCTTGTGAGAGAAAGGACGTACAAGAGGAGCTTGTGCGAGTATTGAAGAAGGTAAGCAAATCAGGGGTCTTGCAGATAGTTTCAACTTAATACAAGTAGAGAGAATTAGATTGTATTTGTAAGAGATCAATTGCTCATTTTCTATTAATAAAATTCTCAATCAAGCAAAGAGTTTTCCCAGTTGGGTTCCCTAGAAGAATATTGTGTTTTGCTACTGTGTGATTATGATTTATTCATGTTCCTATTCCGCTGCCAAATTTGGTAGATAAGATAAGATAAGCTAATAGGATAATTTTATTAATGTCCAACGAATGACCACAAAAGGTCAATGGGACTGTTGTTTACAATGATTACTACAAACTAGCTGGTGGACCAAGCGATCCCCTTTCTATATAAGAGCAGAAAAGCAAAGCTGTGAGGAGTACAAAGGTAAAGTCTGGATGATTGAAACATCTCGTCAATGAGTTGTGATGAAGAAGTCCTGGGGGAGAAGGATGAGCCTCCAGAAGGGGGGGAGACTCCTTCTCCTATCATCCGAGGTTGTTAGAAGAGGACTGAAGGAAGTTTGTCAATGTCTGCTGCCCTGGAGATGGGCTGGACTGCTGTCGCTGTCGTCTGGAGGACTTGGGGCGCCCCCTGGAGGAGGGATGGTGCTTGGTTCTAGACCGCTGACGAGGTCTAGTGGGACGAGATTCCCGGATCTGCACTGATCTGGAGTCATGGTCTATGGATCCGTCGATGGCTCTCTTGGTGCCTTGCGATGCCGGGAGCGCTCTGAAGAAGTCGGTGATCCTCTGTGTGGTAGCCGCTGCTGACGGGGGTTGGAGCAGTGTCAGGCGGTGTCTGAAGATCTCCTGGAGGTAAAAAGCCATGCATCTCTGGTCGGGGTATCTAAAGAAGCTGGCTATATTTTGGGTCCCCCTAAATAAGCAATAAAAGCGCCCGCGGATCTCATAGTAGATGGGGCATCTGAAGATGAAGTGTGACTCAGTTTCCACTTCCTGTAGGTGACAAAGCTGACAGATCCTCTCTGCCCTGTCAATATGGTGGTTTGTTTCCACCCGAAGCCTATGCAATCCAACCCTGAGCTGCCCAAGGGGGATCTTGATGGCGTGCATCCAATGCTAGAGGGTATAGGTGGGTCGAGTGATGAGTCCATTTCTGATCTCCAGGAAGTGTTCTGCGTAGAAGGCCATCTTTGGGCATAGGCCGCCTGGAGGATTGACCCATGTAGTCTGAATGTATTGCTTGTGGATGTCTTCCCTGATGATTTTGTTGAGCTCCTGCCGGTTTGGAAGAAGGTGCCCCGGGGCATTCAGTGAATACCAGAACGAGGGAAATGATATGTCTGGATATCGATGAGACCAAGGAGTTTTGTCATCCCGGAGAAGCAGCATTTGGTGTGGCCGGTCTGCGTTTGAGCGATGTTCTTCGAGGAGCAGTAGGCCAAGTAAGGGTACCTGCCCCTCCCCTCCTCTCGTGTCTGCGAAGCTACGGATCTAATGAAGGTAGGAGACTATCCTGAAGATTGCCTCCAGGCGGAAGGGCTTAGCTCTGAACTTTGCTAGGATGATGTTATGAGGAACTGTTTGCTTGCACCGGATGAAGCGGCGCAAAGAAAAGTCTGGACACGCTCGGCCGAGGCCCAATCTGACTCCAGTAGTGAGGAGCCCCAGACTTCTGACCCATATAGTACGGTGGGGCGAATCAGGGTATCCATGATGTTCATTTTGGATGGAATATCTTGGAAGTGGTGGCAGAAGCACTGTATCTCAAGTAGGGCCAAGGAGCCATACCCTTTGTTTATTCTGGGCTGAAGGGCCGGCCGGAGGCTGAAACAGGGGCCTGAAAATTGCACTCCCAAGTAGGTGTAGAGAAATTCTGTGTCTATATGAAAAGAAACTTGTTTTTATATTGTTCATATTAGCATATCATAATTTCGTGGATTTTCTACAGAATTAGGTGATGGGTAATAAGGGAGTAGAGCTCATGTTAGGATTTTGCCCACGTGCCAAATATTGTCACAACCATATTTTGCATTTTGCATTTTCTTTCAGTGTAGCTTTCTATGCTTTTAACTTTCTTTTAGTAGCATCAACCTTTGGGGCCAAGTTTCCGGTCCTTAACTCAAGGATGTGAATAAAGGGTACCAATCCCAATGACCAATGACCACCAACCCAAAGAATGGAGATGGATAATCAAGAGAGATGGAAAGTGGTAAGTATGGATTACCCTGAATATGCTATATCAATCAGTGCCTTCATGGTAGTGGCCTTCCTATATCCTAAGGCCTTAGAGGAGGTCCCATTGGACTAGAGTCAAAGACTAATCTTGGAGGTGAAGTGTGGGAATAAGAATACAATTGAGATTGGTCAATCATCCAATTTTTTTTGTGATCCATATTATTATGCCCATAACATTAAATGAAAACACATGATTGCAAGAATGGTTAGAGTAACCCGTTGATAGATAACCCACCTTCCTTTAAGAAGAAATGCTAGATGGAAGAGAGATTCAACTAGAGTAATAGGTCGAGAAATCCGGCATATTTCTATGTGTTGACCATCATGGGGTTGTTGGTTGGCTGACTGTCAAGTGAGGATAATTTTTTTTTAGGGGTTAGCCACTTTTGGTGGATAACCTTTAGCTCCAACTTGGGGACATGTGGTCACCATAAAGCGCATGATCAATGTGCTTGGATGAGTAGAGCATGAGAATCCCAACAATTTGTGGTGCTTGTAGACCTTTACTTGGACACTCACAACAACTTGTTAATAACAAATGAGTAGGGTGCTGACCGTCACCCTTGCAATATTGGATACAATGATGCTAAAGTAAAATGTTATCTAAACAAACACGATATCTAACTATTATATAGAGACATCAACGTGAACAATATCAAAAGAAGGATGCACACACAAGAATGCAATGCACACAATCCGCATGCTAACTATCTACAAATGAATGCATCAGGTTCCACCAAAAGGTGTGAGGTGCTTTCCATCCACTAGCGATGACTAGGGATTCCCATCAAGGTTGGCTATGTAAAAATAGTAACCACTAAATTTCCTTAGACCTTGTATGGATAAGGATAATCATTAACAAGGACTAGATCCCCGACTTGGAAATCTTTTCCTTGTCTCTCAACCCATTGTCTCTTTTTATTTCTTTTATGTCTGTCTTTTGGTTTTGGAGGAAAGCAATCAATTTACTAGACACACATTTCCTCCACTTTCTTCAAATACCTTTGGTCTCCCAGTGATACTAGGCTCGAAGTTCTTCCATGCTACTTGCATGTTTAAAGGCTTAGGGCACCCTCCCATCTTGCTACAAATTTCAGGGGTAATGGGGAAAGGGAAGGGATCGATGTCTTGAACATGCTTAGCCATATGTGGCTGTCGATATAAGATAAATAGTTTTCCATCGGATGTGAGTATGGTAGCATAGGATAGATCCATACATAAATGCCCACCAACAAACGTCTACCATCTTCTTTATAAGAGCATCCCCCAGGCATTAGGAATAACTATGACTACTATATCCATTAACACAGCTATGCCTCTATTAGTAGCCAAAGGAACTTTAACATCTTTAATTAAACCATGCAGAAGAATGGATTTTGAGCCAAAACCCTACACGTTTCTGTAAGGTATAGTATTTTGTAGCTCCAATTGATTCATCACCCTTAAAAGCATGACATTGGCAGAGGTTATGGAGTCAGACATACTATTATGCAATATTAAGTTGTTAATTACTCGGGACAATATAAAAGGTATGCGCCCTCAATTTTTTCGGTCGTAACACATATTTTGTAATATCGTGGGAGGGTCGTCGGGTTCCTTATCTTGGTTGAGGATTTTCCTAACTTGACCTTTTTGCGGTTCAAGCTTCACAAGTTTCAAGAGTGGGATAGGCACATTCACCTTAGTGAGGGAACTTTCCAAATCTACATCTTATGATACCCCATTATTGACATTAGAGGGAGATATCTTGTTAGTACTCTTACTAGAGGGAAGAGGTGCTTTAATCACATTTCTTTGGGGAGCAACACTACCACTTGCTTTAGGGTGGCTCGTTTCATTATTCTTTCTAGTATAATGCAACCCTTTGAACCTAGCCTTGGCTTCAACAAACATTAATATGCTCATCACTTTCTTTATGAGGTTCTTCAATTAGTACTTATGCTGTTGTTGAGGAAGGGATGAAGTATCACGAAGTAAAGTAGTGAAAGGACCACAGTAATTGTTAAGGTATAAATGCTCTTGGCTTCCCTCCCCTTTGGTTGATTATATGGGCACTCTTATTCACTATGGAATTCATTACACTTTTGACACCAAGGATATTCATCTTGATGTTGGTAGGGGCAAGGGTATTGGGCACATCTTGCTGAGAAGTATTCTTGCAACTACTATTATTCCTTTTAGGGGTCCTATAATTTTTGAATCGAGACTTAGGAGGATAGTTCTGATGAGACCCTCTTTCTCAATGAGAGGTGGTCAATTTATTCATCATAGCTATTCATCCCAACATTAGTTCATTAGTATTCTTGTCAAACTTTTGTGTAAAGGCTTGTCAGTTGGGGTCAACTTGGGTAGATGGTTTAGATTTGACCTCCATTTTGGCTTGAGGGCATGAAAGCAAGTTAATTTTTAGATGTTGTCAAATTTCACTTAATGGTGATAGCAAAGGCCTTGGCTTGTTCAAGGATCTAAGGATCTTTTACCCCTCAAGGCATAAGATATGTGTGCCAGGAAAGCATCAACATATAATGCAAGGATGGCAAGTTCAGTAGGTTTGTACAACTTGTCAAACCTTTCAGTGAAATCCTTGACACTTTCATTGCCGATATTTTTAGCCTCTAGGAACCTGGCTAAGAGTTGCATGCCTTTCTTAACAGGGGCCCATCTTTTGCTAAATGCTTCATGGAGCTGGTTCCAATTTTTAAATCCTTCTACAGAAAAATGTAGGTACCGATCTCTAGCATCTCCTTCCAAGGAGATGGGAAACAACACTATAACAACATCTTCTTCCTTAATCATCCCTCGACCAACACACCAATAAAACTCATCCACATGTTTTTAAGGCGTGATCACATCAATTCCATTGAACCTGGGCAACCATTCTTCATACTTCACAGGTAGTTTGTGAGGGTACCCTGGAATGACACTCATATCAAGGGGATTATATGCTGTGTTGAGCCATGGCTTGGCCATTGTGGTTGAGGTCGAAGGATTACCATCGTTGAATGGTGTTGTCATTGATGCCAACGTTGATTCTTGAATGCATTTAATATTTGTTTGGATTGCATTGATTGAAACTCCAAATGACAAGAAGCCCTGGAAGGGAAACCCTAGAAGCCCCACACTTGTTGAAGATTTAGACAATGAAGATCAGTGTATTTGCTCTCAAGGCCATCATATTTTGATTCTCCTCATCATGCCGAATTTAATGATATATGGTATGCCTCGTGGTTCATCTCGATGTGAGAGATATGCTCGATCAAAGATTGAAACCCCCTTCTCGTGGTCAAAGTCCCCAAAATAAGATGATGTGGCAGCTCATCATTGGCTAGAAAATTGCTCAAATGATGAAGCCAAGAAAGACCTTCATTGAAGGATTAAGTTAAATGTTTTGTGCAAATCAATTTGGTCCAAAATTCAAATTGAAACGACTCCCTCCGAAAGTGAAGTCGACCAAATTAATCATGGGGTTTTTTGGCTCCACAGCTTAATTTTAAAATTCAAATTTAAATTATGTCAAGTCGGCTCCCTTGAAATAAGGCAGGTAGGCTCCCTCCCAGAACCCTCCACGTTCACTACATATTGAGTTCGTACTTCTCCATGGAGCACATCAGTTCGACCTTGCAATTCCTTGATCTGATTTCGTAAGGCCCTGTATACTCACCCTAAACTAAGGTGGAGGCTGAGTTTACAGAGAATGCTTGGGGTAATTGACTTGCTATTTTTTAATCTTTTTTTGGTGTATCTTTGTTGGCTAAGGGTGGAACTTCACACTGTTTCAGAAGACCCGTTTTGTGGACATCTGTAGCTATTACGTTGACAAATCCTAACCCTAAATAGATACTTTTGAGGACAATTTCAGAACTCAGTATTGTGGATTCTCTAAGGTTATACTCTTGTGGCAAATGCACATTCTCTGAGGCAAGATTCACACACATGTGAAGCCGTTCTCCTGTAGCTGAGCCGTAGGTACTGGGGCCTTATTTTCGCCTTGAATAGATGACAAATACGGAGGTATAATTGCAACAATTTCTGATCATAAATTCGTTTTTGCATATCTGTTTTCGTGAGCTCTCTGAGACAGGATTATCAAAGGATCTATGGACTGATATTTACTAAGGCTATTGAGGGTTTACTGTGGAATTTTCGGCAAGTCTTATGTGGCAGTTCCAAAATGTCCTTTTGTTGTTGGTTGAGACATATCTATGCCCTATGTCGGAGCTTTCCTATGGGAAACATTTTGTCATTCCTGAGGTATCTCTGTGCAGCAGACCTTCAAGCTCTTCTAAAATAAATCTACAATAGTTGTTGGAGAGGGATAATTTGCACAAGTCTAAGGCAGTTTGATCTGAATTCTACTAAGGGCCAAGGCATCTTTGGATCTACACTAACAACAATTTTGATATCTTTTGAAGAGGCTCTTCACTGGCTTCCTTGCTGATCAAAGGTCTTCTCTGTGGCTAATTCTATGACTAAACGTGAACAGACCTATCTAAGATCATAACATTGTGATCTTGAAGTATATTAGACCAATTGAGGATATCTTGCAGACTGTTAGTCGATTGGGGTTTATGAATTCTTTGACATGTATATATATGTATTGTAACATTGAAAAGAATATAATGAAAAATCAATCTAGTAGTCCCCAGTTTTGGGATCCAGGGAAAAATCTCTGTGTATATTTGTTTTATGTTCTCGTCATTATATATTTTTCTGTTTTAAGAATTTGTTTGTAAGTAATTTCTGTACAGGGTTAAAACCGACAAGGTTGCGCACCAAGGTTTGAAGATCTTGACTTGGTTGATCTGGTTTGAAATTGCGTATTTTCTTGAATATAAATTGGGATAAGCATTGTAAAAAATCTTTGGATTGTTTGAGAATAAGTACATTTAACTCAAGATTGATTTGGAAATTTCTTTGTGCCCTAGTTCTGATTCAAGAGCATTGAAAACACACACACACACATACACATATTCTACTATTGTGCCAAAGCCTGCATTAGGATAAAGACTGGTGCTAGTATACTGAGCATATGCCATTGATCATATCAATGTTAAGCAGGACATTTCTCCTAGGGTTTGCAGGCATGTTGTATGGCTGAGTGAGAAAGGTTAAGATATTGGTTGTTATATAACTAAGGACAATGTATGGTAGTGCTGTTAAAGAACAAGGTATTGTTTGCTAATGTAGTTGTACTACTAATAATAAGAGTTATGGCTGACCATAAACTGTATGAGTACCATACCTTGGATCAAAATATGTTTGTTGGTACTGATATTACATGAATGAGTTTGAATGTTCCAGTGAAGCCATGCAATATGAAAGTGTGGCTGAGTGCTTAGAAGTTGGAGTATGCTGCTAAGGATTTGACAGAGAAATAGTTGCTTTGGTTATTGAGCAAAGTTTGTATTGTAGAACTGACTGATGTGTCAGGGCCTATATTGCAGATGTGTTGGTTTGTCTTTTGATGAGGGCTGAAGGTTGTATAAGCATTAAGGACTTGTTGTCTCTTATGGTCAAAGGTTGCAAGGTTTGTATTACAGATTGTTGTCTCAGAGTTTTCCAGTTGGATCAAGTATTGCACATGACAAAAATATAAGTGTTGGATTTACAGTGAAGATGCCAGGATTTGATTGTATCAGCACTTAGGGTTTAATTATGGCCAGAAGTTTTAGGGTTTGCATTATAGGTTGATGTATTTTGAGCAGAGGGTAACTTAGTCTTTGTAAAGTTAAGGTTTTCTATTGAAATAGAATGTATTGATGAGCAAGGGTTATGCCAGTGTGTATTTCCATTAGGGTTTGCATTGATAAGTAATCATTATTGAAGGACTGTTATAGGGGTTTCACAATGAAAATTATTGTCTTGTTGACATGATCTTATCTCAGAGGACTGTGGCAAAGATCAGAGGTTGTTGACAATGTTTTTATGTAGGGCTTGAGCTGCTATATATATATATTGCTAATAATATGTTTTGCAGGGCTACCATGTTATATCTATATGTTCGTGCATATGAATGGCTGAGAGGTGATGACATAGGATTATCGGCAGGATTTTGATACAAGTTTGGTTTATGAAACAAGTGAGTAGATCTAGTGAAGAAATGATTGCAGGAATGACAGTATATTAATGCAGAGATGTTGAGCAGAGGCAAATTTGATTGTTGAGCACAATTTGTATTTTCAGAGAGTTTTGTGTTTTTGTATTGTTGTCGAGCAGAGGTGGATCCAGTCCGAAAATTGTGAAACATGGTCTGCTTGCTAAATAGGGTGGCAAGGGGATGCAAAGTAGGAGAGTGGTGATCTGAAAATTCAAAACACACAGGATTGACTATTTGCACAATCTCACCGAACAATAACTAAGGTTGCCTTTTATGCTAAGTTACCAGGATTCGGATGCGGATCCGTTATATTTTTTAAAAGCCAAGATCTGGATACGGCGTGGATACGTCATGTATATAGTATATTAATATTTTCCATAGTATGGAAAAGGCTAAAATATTCATGGTTATTGATCTAACCTCTGTTGATACAATTTGAAGATCTCAGCATTCATTATGTGTTAGACAAAATTGGCCATTTAAAAATAACTTGTATGTGGTAAGTAATAGGGGCGACATCCATTTTCGCAAGATACCTTTAGGTATTGAGCCATTAATATGTTTCCTTACTTTTAAAGAAGATAAACATTAGCCAGTAAATTTTTTTATAATATGTTAAAATACAAAATA
Source organism: Pinus albicaulis (assembly GCA_034641835.2). NCBI lineage: Eukaryota > Viridiplantae > Streptophyta > Pinopsida > Pinales > Pinaceae > Pinus > Pinus albicaulis. The sequence continues at coordinate 1,228,091,845 of CM076583.1, read as the reverse complement.
TTAGATATATATTTTATGTGATATTTAATATATATTTTCAATATATGATACAATAAACTAATATATCTAATTTTAGAAATATATATAAATTTTAATATTTAATTTTATAAATATATATAAATTTTAATATTTCTATTTATATTGCAATATATAAATTATAATATAAATATAGAACATAATTTTAAATTATAACTTTTTAAAAGTCTAAGGTTGTATCTTATATATATAATTTTAATTTAGAAATTAAAATATAAATATCAAACTTAACTTTAAAAGACAATTATTTAAAGTTTAATTTAATATATATAAGCTTACATTATTATAAATTTAAATTTTTATAGTATATCTATATTATTATTATATATGTTATAAATTATATAGTTATTAATATTAATAAGTTATAAGTTGAGTTACGACATTTGTATGTGAATACTTTCTAGAACATTAATAATTTACTGTGAAATTTCCCCAAATCTGTCCACGTTCCAACAAATGGTCAGCCCTTGGTTTTCGATACAATAGCATTTCTAACAATACTGATATGTTCCATTGGTGACGGGATGACCCAGCGAGGGTGCCTGCCATGGTGGCTACAAGCAACCCACCAGATCCATTTTACAAGCCAGGAATTAAGCTGATTATTATTTGGGAAATAACTTCTTCCGTGAGCAAATGGACCCGAATATGAATAGAGTATTAATTCAACAAATATTAACACAATATTAATTCAACAGAGCATTAATTAAACAAAATATTAAATGAAGCTAATATTGACAGAGTATTAATTCAACAAATATAATAGAGTATTAATTTAGTGAATATGAACTTCTCCCGTGAGCAAAGGGACCCAAAGTGAGGAATTAATTCAGCGAATATTAATCGAATATTAATTCAATAAATATAGGTATTTTTGTATTGTAAAAATCCCAAATTGTAGGAATCGCAGTGTGAATAGCGGGATGCACGTTATGGTGAAGGAAACATTTTCATGCAGTTTCTTAGGCGGATCCAAGCGAATCCGGATCTGGATTTGGATCCGATGCGGGGATCCGCGAATCCATCCCCCACGGCTGACGGATCTGGTAACATAGCTTTTATGTGAATGAATGAGAGAAATTGAATTATTAAAGTGCCTTAAACATAAACTTGAGAACTGAAACATAGGCATGAACAGCAGCAAGAAAAGAAACAAACACAACAAACATTGATGACGGAGTTCATCCCTCCTGGACTACGTCTCCGGGTCCGCTTCCAATGGGCGTCCGTTGTATCAAGAATACTAAAAAAGGCTCTTTACATAGAATTTCGCCATTCTGGACTGTGCACGTAGACAACAATGGCTACTGTCAGAATGAAGATCTCGACCTTTGCTCTCCAATGCAACTTTCTGTTTTCAAAAAGGCCCAAGGATGGCCAAGTTATGCCCAAAAAGGCCTATGGCAAGCACAAAAATTACAAGTTCCTTTGACTCACATTACCAATCCCTGAGCATGGGCACATTGGTATAGTCTTTTATAATAAACCACAGGAGGTTCTGTGGTCAAACCCGCGGACCTCGTGGGCAATACGTAGCAATTTTTTTTAATTATCATAACCAATGTTTAAGTACAGTGTGAAGGCCCGACGGTGGTATATTAATCCACCCCATGGCATATTTGAATACCCCAAGGTTGAACCTTATAACTCCCAGCAGATATAGTTTGTTGACCCCGGTGGTGCCGCTAACCATGCGACTATGGTCACATATAACATCTGCCCCGTGGCTACCTACTCCTTGATGGTTATATGACCCGACCCCTTGTGGCATATTCGTTGAACTGCGTAACAACTATTAAACATGGCGTGCGACACTTGTCTCACAGTTTAAACTTTAAAAATCATCTGACGGTGCTGACGGTGGTATAACACGACTCCCCGTGGCATGTGATCGGTTGTAATTGTGCGCCAATTTGGAATATGACTCTGTTGCTATGTTTAGTGTAACGTTTAAAACAACTCTTGGGTTGGTGGGGCCGCTGGATATGGAGGGCTCTGCCAACCTTACCCCCCATTTACCATATAACATGCATTTAATTAAAACATTGCGCCTATGTATTATCAAAGCACAAGCATGGTGCAATGGTAATGTTTTGTGGTGTTACAACAAAGGTCGGGTTTGACCGTCGACTTTGCCCATTCGACCTCTGCGTTGACTTTGACTTGCACCTGCATTGATTTTGATCGCCACGTGTCATGATGTGAAGTTGCCACTTGGTCTGCTTTGGCCACATTTTTACCTGTTGGAGGAAAACTTCAGTGGGCGTTTTCTCCCTCATACGGAGGCTATTTTTCGAATTGAATATACCACCGGAATCAATGCGACGAGCTCTTCAACTTGGTGTTGGTTTCGGGAGCATCTGAGACCATAAAATTCTGAGCATTTTGAGGATCCTTCTAGATCATTCCTCTCCACTGGAAGCTTTTGGACCACCAAAAGTTTGGTTTTAAGTAGACATGAGGTGAGGGTACAACTCCCTCACCCTTTCGATCTCCATCCACCTTGCTTTGCTTGGATTCATGCTTTGAGTCCCACTCAAAGATACTCAACATCGCCACGCCTAGAAGTGCGGACCTTGCTGTCCAAGATGGTATCTTCCTGTAACTCAGTCATACATTTAGGTGCAAAATCATCGACAGTTGGAATTTGAACATTTTCCTCTGGATCCATGATCATAAGAGGTTCATGCAACTTCAAATTTTCGACATTTACAACTGAATATATGTGCATATATGGAGGCAAATTCAATTGGAATGCATTGTGCCCAATCTTTTCAACAATTCTAAAAGGACCATACCTTATCGGTTTCAATTTTTTACCTTCACCTTTCATCCTTTCTTTGCTGATGTGTAGCCATACTTGATCACCAATTTGAAAGTGATGATCCCCCCGATTCTTATCATGGCACATCTTGAACTTGGCTTGACTCTTCTTCAATTGATCCCGCACTGCTTCATGAATCTTTTGGTTTCTTTGAATGAACTTGATTGCTTTGTTGGCATCTCCATGTCCATTCTCTTGAGCTTCTTCACCAAACATGAATTCCATTGGTGATTTCGGCAGGTACCCAAAACATGTCTCAAAAGGAGATCTACCAGTAGAAGAATGCAAGGTTCGGTTGTAAGCATATTGGACATAGTGTAGGGATTCATCCCAAAACTTAGGATGTTTGCTGCAATAGCCTCTGAGAAGATCAACCACTGCCTGTCAGTTTGTGGATGAAAAGCTGTGCTCTTTTTCAACTTAGTGTCCATGAGTCCCCACAAAGTGGACCAAAACTCCCATATGAAACAAGAGTCCCGATTTGAAATGATAGAAGTAGTCAACTCGAAATGAACATATACATTTGAAAAGAACAACTGTGCCGTTTGTTCAGCAATTATTTGCTTTCTAGATGGAATAAGAATACACATTTTGCTAAATCAATCAACCACAACATACAAATAATCATGTCCTTTTCTAGACATTGGAAGTCCTCCTACAAAATCCATAGATACACTGCCCCATGGTTGAGAAGAAACTGGAAGTGGCATATACAAACCTAACTTTCTATTTTTTGGTTTGCTTGTCAAACACATGACACAACCTTTGATGTACTTAGTAACTGTTTCATTCATTCGAGGCCAATAGCAATACCTTTGTAACTATGCCATTGTCTTACCTACACCAAAATGCCCTGAAACACGAGAAGAATGTGCTTCCCTGATCACATGCGCTCTTTCTCCCTGCGGTATGCACATCTTGCCAAGATGGTATAATAACCTGCCATGAACATGATAATTCACTTCTTCCACTTGAGCACCATGAGTTAGTGATTCATAAACATCTTTGAAATCAGAATCTTTAGCATATTTTTCAATGTAACTTTTATGTGCTAGAGAACTATTTTGTAGAATAACTGAAGCATTCAAAGAAGGTCAACATATCGACTATTTTATTGGTGGTACCTTTCTTATATTTGATTATTAAGTGGAATTGCTGCAAAAAACCCATCCATCTATAATGTCGAGATTGCTGCAACTTAGTTTGAGATTGAAGGTACTGAAGTGGCCGATGATCTGTATGAATCACTGTTTCTTTTCCCATTAAATAATGTGTCCATTTTTTAACACTTTCCACTAATGCGTATAATTCTTTATCATATGTTGGACAGTTAGCAACTACCTTAGAAAATGTTTATGAATGAAAACAAATAGGCTTTCCTTTCTGCAATAACACTGCACCCATTGCGTACCCACTAGCATTAGTTTCTATTTCAAATGGCTGTTGAAGATCTGGTAAAGCTAAGATTGGAGTTGAAACAATTTTCTGCTTTAAAGTGTCAAATGCTTTTTGTTGTTTTCCTCCCCACCGGAAAGAAACTTTAGAACTTGTTAAAGCATGAAGTGGTGATGCAATAAAAGAGAATTGAGAAATAAATTTCCTCCAATACTGAACTGCACCGAAGAATTTTCTAACATTCGTCACATTCTGTGGTCTTCGCCACTTAACAATCACATCAATTTTAGTTGGATCTATTTTTAGATGACCACCTCCAATTATGTAACCAAGATAAACTAAGGAAGTTTTTCCAAATTCACACTTAGAATGTTTGAGATACAGTTTCTCTCTTCGTAACACATCAAAAACTTGTTTAACATGCTTTACGTGTTCTTCCAAAATTGAACTGAAAATAAGAATATCATCCAAATAGACTATGACAAACTTATCAATAAAAGGACGAAAAACATCATTCATCACTCTCATAAAAGTTGCTGGAGCATTGCGTAAAGCAAACGGCATAACCAACCATGCATAAAGCCCCTGTCTAGTCTTAAAACGCAGTTTTCCATATATCATTCTCTGCAATACAAATATGATGATAACCACTTCTTAAATCCAGTTTTGTAAAGTAAACAACATTCTTTAACTGATCAAGCAAATCATCTATTCTTGGAAAATGATACATGTTCTTTATGGTGATTTTATTTAAGGCTCTAAAATCAACACACGTTCTCCAAGTTCCGTCTTTCTTAGGTACTAAAATGATCGATGATCCACGTGGAGAAGAACTAGGTCGAATAAAGCCTTTATCAACCAATTCCTGAATTTGTTTCTTAATTTCTTCATTTTCTATGACCGACATACGATACATGCCAATATTTGAAAGAGGAGCATCAGATTGTTATTGAATCTCTCGTTGTATTTCTCGTTTTGGAGGTAAAATTTTTGGTTCTTTAAACAAATATGTATAGGAATCTACTATTTCAACCAATTTGTCCCTAAGCTGAGAATCACATCCTTGAAAGCACCATACTTATCTTTAGGTTGTTCCTTAACAAACATGAGAACATACTTTTTACTTGAACTTATGAGTCTTTTCATTTGACTAACATTGATTAAATCCAAGTTTGTCTTAAGTCTGTATGCCCTGGCAACATACTCAATTCCATCTTGAAAGAGATGATACTTATGCTCCTTGCTATAAAATATGGCATTTCGATCATAAAGATAAGGACTACCCAACACAACTCCACATATATCCAAAGGAATCACATCTATGTATGTTGCAAATAAGAATGCAAACTTCCAATATACTCTAACAAAGTTTCCCATGTGTCTAATGGAATGTTAAGTGCTAGTGCCTTTTTCCTGAATTCCTATGTAAACTCTTGCACACTCTGTCCTTTACCTTTCCTTAAACGCTGCTAATCCATTACAACCCGTTGCGCATATCCTAAAGGATAGAATTGCTTTCTAAGAGATTTAACAAACTTAGACCATGAAGAGATAATTTTTCCTTTATGCTTTAAATCTGATTGAGTCTTACTTTCCCACCAAATCAAAGCTGTTCCCCCAATTGTAAGTGTAGCTAACTGAATTTTTGCAGAATCATCAACAATATTATGAATTCTACAATACACCTCAAGTTGCTTTATCCAGTTATCTAACTTTTCAAGATTCATTTCACCATCATATATCGACAATTCAAACTTAACATCAAGCTTCAATAAAGGAGATTTCTTTTTCTTCTTTGAGTCTGAAATTGAATCTGAACTAGATTTGTAAGAGAATAAAGAAGAAGAAGACAAAGAAGGATATCCATTATCATCAACTTTTTCCTTGCCCTTTTTATTCTCAGTGCCTTTAGAAGATGAAGCTGCATCTCTAGTCTTCTTGTCTTCATAAAGTTCTACAATCATCCGTTGCATATTAAGGAACATTTGCTGAAATTGCTTCTCGCTCTTTGTCTCAAGAGCTTCTCCTTCATTTTTATCTGCCATCTTTCGAGTGACTTTCCTCTTTCCAATCTCTGGATTTGTCTCCTCAAGTTTCACTTCTCCACGTCGCAACCTGGATCTAGTCAACATTTATATTGGCAAATATCCTGCTTATACATGATCAACCTGCTTTGATACCAAAATATGATCTGAAAAAACACAGGATTGACTATTTGCGCCATCTCACAGAACATTAACTAAGGTTGCCTTTTATGTGAATGAATGAGATAAATTGAATTATTAAAGTGCCTTAAACATAAACTTGAGAACTGAAACATAAGCATGAACAACAACAAGAAAAGAAGCAAACACAACAAACATTGATGACGAAGTTCGTCCCTCCTGGACTATGTCTTCGGGTCTGCTTCTAGTGGGCATCCGTTGTATCAGGAATGCTCAAAAAGGATCTTTACATGGAATTTCGCCATTTTGGACGTTGCACGCAGGCAAAAATGGCTACTATCAGAATGAAGGCCTTGACCTTTGCTCTCCAACACAACTCTCCATTCTCAAACAAGCCCAAGGATGGTTAAGTTATGCCCAAAAAGGCCTATAACAAGCACACATATTACAAGCTCCTTTGACCCACATTACCAATCCTTGAGCATGGGCGCACTGGTATAGTCTTTTATAATAAACCATAGGAGGTTTTGTGGTCAAACTCGCGGACCTTCGGGGAAATACATAGCAGTTTGTTTTAATGATCATAACCAATGTTTTAAGTATAGTGTGATGGCTTGACGGTGGTATATTAATCCACTTGTGGCATATTTTAATACCCCAAGGTTGAACCTAATAACTCTCAACGGATATATTTTGTTGACCTTGACGGTGCCGCTAACCATGCGACTGTGTTCACATATAACATTTGCCCCGTGGATACCTGCTCTCCGACAGTGATATGACCCGGCCCCTCGTGGCATATTCGTTGAACTGCGTAACAACTATTAAACATGGCATGCGCCACCTGTCTCACGGTTTAAATAGTAATCTGACGGTGGTATAACACGACCCCCTGTGGCATGTGACTGGTCGTAACTGTGCGCCGATTTGGAATATGTCTTTGTTGTTATGTTTAGTGTAACGTTTAAAACAACTCTTGGGTTGGCGGTGCCGCTCGATATGGCAGACTTTGCCAACCTTACCCCCCATTTACCATATAACATGCATTTAATTAAAACATTGCGCCTATGTATTATCAAAGCACAAGCATGGTGTAATGGTAAAGTTTTGTGGTGTTACAATGGAGGTTGCGGGTTCGACCCCCGACTCTGCCCATCCGACCTCTACGTTGACTTTGACTTGTACCTACGTTGACTTTGACTGCCACGTGTCATGATGTGAAGTTTCCACTTGGCCTGCTCTGGCCACTTTTTTGCCTATTGGAGGAAAACTTCAGCGAGCATTTTCTCCCTCATACGGAGGCTATTTTTCGAACCGAATATACCACTAGAATCAACGCAACGAGCTCTTCAACTTGGTGTTGGTTTCAGGAGCATTTGAGACCATAAAATTTGGAGCATTTTGAGGATCCTCCTTGATCAAGTGGAGTCTCTTTCAGGTTGGAGCCTAAGAACACTCCAAGGTGGCAGGGTGGTGCTAGGGCAGGTTGGAGCCTGTGCAGGGTGTTGGAGCATCCTTTCAGTTAGAGCTGATGACGCAGCCAAGCTGAATTTGGACCCAAGGAGAAGTCGGTGACGTGGCTCTGTCTGCTTTCTTACTTTTCCTTGGAATCTTATTTATCAAATTCGGGGAATTTGATAAATAAATATCATTTGACAACTTTTGAAAATTTAAATATATCTCTCGCTTTATATTACGCTGCCCGACCTTATAACCGAATTTTAAACTTTCAATACCTTATATTGTATTTCCCGGCTCATATACATTTTCTCCGGACTTAGGACTAAAGTTATAACCTTTGCACTTTATAATAATATTCTACGCGATTTATATAAATGACTTACAATAAACCGTGGGCTCTTTTCTTAAACTTCGCGCATCTTCCCCAAGCGACCACCGTTCGATTGCCTTTGCCCAGATCAACGACTCTGAGCGATTTCGCTCGACGTCCTGGTACGAGGGATAACGTGCGATGGCGCACGTTAACCGGTGGTATTGGAACAATAGCCTAGCCACGTGTCAAATAGTCTATGGAATCGCCTGCGTTCAGGGAAATATCGCCTATACACCAAAAGTGGTGTGAAATGGGGCAATCCGCCTTCCAAAACCACTCGCGGTTTTTTGCACAGTGTTTAACCAGGGCTCCTCGTCGAGTTGCGTTCTCCTTCGGTTATTCTCGTTTATTAACTCCGGGTTCAATCTCCGGTTGGGGAATTCAATTAACATGAACAACGTAATTTTCTTTATTACGCGGGATTTCCATTACCATAAAACAGAGTTCCACGGCCAGGACTCCCTGTACAGACCTCGCCTGTGGCTGGGGTAGATTCACAAGGTTATTTAAACAATTTACGGGAATTCAAAGACAGGGAACGGAATACCAGTACACAAACGCCTCACAATCAAACGAATTTCCTCACAATTAACATTTCAAGGCAATTAGATAATCAACAAAGCAGAATTCATTTAATTGGAAGCAATCGACAATGTACAGAGTTTATTGCAGAAATTTTCTCTATTCTTCCTCTCTACCCCTATACATTCGAAGGATACAATTATATACATTATAGTGTGACTCTTCGGTTCCTCTGTGAGGACCGGTTTAGAAAGCCAAAAGCCTAATTACAATTGTTCAACTAATTGAAATATGACAGATGGATCGAACCTAACTGTTCGACTTCTACAAATTCTAACTGATCTAAATAACATCGTCAGCTGAGGTATTGACACCTAGCTGTTACAATTCACTGTTCTCGAACTCCCCTAGCCACAACATGTGGAAAAACCTCCTACATTGCTGGCTAGTGTCTAATGCCCTTTCATCAGACTCCCGAGGGCAATTTTCTTCATGGGCTCCTGTCCATGAGCTCTTCCACTGATCTGCTTATCTTCTGCAACATTTCTTTAGTCATCCAAGTGGCATCTTCCTCTGGCTTATCCTTCCATTTGATCAAGTACTGAAAGTACTCTCGTCCTCTGGTCCTTCTGAACACCCTTTTATCCAATATCTTCTCTGGTTGCAATGGCTGTGCTGGAGGTAGCTGCTCTTTCCACTCAATTTGTCCCTTGTCTGCTGATCCTTCTTCTGCACCATCATCTTCATACTTGTACAAATCTGCAACATTAAAAATGGGAGATATTCCAACATCAGGAGGTAATTCAATCTCATAAGCATTTGCAAAAAACTTTCTAAGTATCTTGCATGGCCCAATCTTTTTGTACTTCAATTTGTTGTACTGCTTCTTTGGGAATCTCTCCTTTCTCAAGTGTGCCAAAACCTGATCTCCTACTTCAAAATGAACTTCTTTTCTGCTCAAGTCTGCTCTGCTTTTGTATCTGATGCTGCTGCCTTGTAATTGATGTTTCACTTGTTCGTGTATGGCCTGGATCTCTGAAGCAAATTCCTCACCATCTGCACTTTTCAATTCTGCCCTTCCCAGATTTCTCAACTCTGATGTTCCTCTGGGGTGCATTCCATAAACAATATGAAATGGGCTCTACCCTGTGCTCCTGTTTGGTGAGTCATTATATGCATATTCTGCCTGAGGCAAAATATGGTCCCACTGCTTGGGATGCTCACGTGCAAGACTTCTCAACAAATTTCCTAGACTCCTATTCATTACCTCAGTTTGTCCATCAGTCTGAGGATGATAAGCTGAGCCGAAACTTAGTTTTGTACCAAGCTTCTTCCACAATGTCCTCCAAAAGTGACCCACAAATCTGGTGTCTCTGTCTGAAACAATACTCTTGGGCAACCCATGCAATCTAACAACTTATTTGAAAAACAAGTTAGCAACATGGGTGGCATCACTAGTTTTATAGCATGGAATAAAATGTGCCATTTTGGAGAATCTGTCTACTACAACAAAGACTGCATCATTCCCTCTCTGAGTCTTGGGTAATCCTAGAACAAAATCCATACTCACCATGTCCCAAGGCCTGTCTGGAATAGGCAAGGGAGTGTACAATCCGGCATTCTGACTCCTTCCTTTAGCATACTTACAGATTTTGCAGTTCTTCACAAACTTATCCACTTCTGTTCTCATCTTGGGCCAGAAATAAAAGTGACTCAGCTGCTCATAAGTCTTATCAGTACCAAAGTGTCCAGCAAGTCCTCCACTATGCTTCTCTTTGATCAAATTTTCTCTCGTGGAACATTTTGGTACACATAGTTGGCTTCTTCTGAATAACAAGTCCTCCTGCAGGAAATAGTCCAGCCACTGGCTTCTATCTATTAAAACAGGGTTACTACAAGCCTCAAATGCTTCTTTAAAATCTGGATCTGTTTTATACAATTCTTTCAGAAAATCAAATCCTACAACTTCAAAATGAGTTTCTTGAACAAGCATGTGCCTCCTACTCAAAGCATCAACTACTTTATTGGCTTGACCACTTATATGCTTCAAAACAAAATTAAAACCTTGGAGATACTCAACCCATTTAGCATGCTTATGTTTCAACTTGGGCTGCTGTACAATATACTGCAAAGCATGATTGTTAGAATACAATACAAATTCCCTGGACATCAAATAATGTCTCCACTTCTTTAGTTCCTGAACAATTGCATAGAATTCCTTCTCATAAGAGGAATATTTTCTTCTGGTGTCATTCAACTTTCCACTGAAATAGGCTACAGGCCTATCATCCTGACTCAACACAGCTCCAATGGCTTCCCCACTGGCATCACACTTTACTTGAAATGGTTTAGTAAAATCAGGCAGAATCAAAACAGGCTTCTCTGTTATCCTTTGCTTCAAAACTTTAAAGTTTCTTTCTGCTTCAGCAGTCCACTTAAATGGTTGTTTGCTCTTCTTTATTGTCTCAATTATGGGTGCATTGATCTTACTGAAGTTTCTTATAAACTTTCTGTAAAAACTAGCAAGTCCATGGAAACCTCTACCCCCCAAAATATTCCCTGGTGAAGGCCACTCCACAATTGCCTTAACCTTTTTCTCAGTCCACCTTTCAATCCTCTAAACATCAAACCCAACACACCAACTCCTCTTTTCATGAATGATATTTCTTCAAATTTATCGCTAGCTTTTGAAAACAAGACATGATTAAGATGCTCAAATGTTCTTTCTCGCCTAACAAAACTAATATATCATCTCGTATACACTATCACAAATTTTACCAACGAATTCTTTCCAATATCAATTAAAAGTCTCATAAAAGCAGCTTCAGGTGCATTTGACAACCCAAAAGGGCATTACCATCTCTATTCATACAAATTCTTCATTTGTTTTTAGTGTTGTGCTTTTCTCCACTCATCACCCTCTCTTATTCTAATCCATATATCCACTCTTCAAATCTATTCTTGAGAACAGATTAGCATCCACTCAAACAGTCCATTAAGTCTTCAATTCTGGGTAAAGGAAATCTATCCTTGATTGTTATCTTGTTGATTGCTCTTGAATCAGTGAACATTCTCCAACCTCCATCTTTCTTCGGGCTCAACACTGTAGGTACTGCACAAGGACTCAAACTTTCTCTAACTTGCATTCTTTGTCCACCAATTCGTGGTTTGTCTCCTCGATTTCTTCTATTTTCAAGTCACTCGTAGGTCGCCTTATTTCATGACGTGGAACTGTGGATAAAATCTATCTGATGGCTGATCTTCCTCACAGGTGGCAGCTCATCAGGTAAATCATCCACAGCAATGTCACAGTAATTGTCTAACATCTCTCGGATTTCTACTGGTAAATCAGAAATCTTTGTAGAAGCAAGAACTACCTTAGGTTTGCAAACCAAAGCAAAACTTACCTCTTCTTCTTCTACCTGTTGCAGATATTCCTTCTTGCTCAGCAACAAGTTCTTTGGATCAATCACTCTACTGGATGGCTCTCCTCCTTCCATGTGTATCAATGTATGATGTACCCCATCCTTGAAGAACTTGTAAGTTTTCTTCTTACCATCATGCACTGCTGCTCTGTCAAACTTCCAAGGTCTCCCCAGTAGTATATGACACACATCCATGGGCATTACATCACACAGGACCTTATCTTTATATTTTCCCATTTGCAGCTCTATCTCACACTGTTCTTTCACAACCAGCTGGTGCCCTTTATGCAACAAGGACACCCTGTAGGGAGTTGGATGCTCCCTTGTCTTCAACTTCAACTTTTCTATTACCTCAGTGGAAACCAGATTGTTTGTGCTGCCACTATCGATAACTAGCTGGCAGCATTTCCCTTGGACTTTGCATATGCTCCTAAACAAAGTCTTCCTTTGTGCAGGCTCAATGAACTCTTTGGCTTGCTTCAACGGGACCTTATTTACCACTAAGGATTCTCCTCTCTCTGGAAGAATTTCTTCTTCATTCTCCGTTTCTTCTCCAGCCTGGGCAACAACAACATTTCTTGGACCAGCACCCACATTCTCTAGACATTCATAGTGCTTGTGTCCCATTCCCTGACATCTATAACACCTCAATTCCCTACCTCTGCCTCTCTTCTTCTCCTGTCCTCGCCCTCCTTGCATCCTCCTCTGTAGATGCATTCTGAGGTGAGCTACTGTTAGCTCCATCCCTGGGTGTAGGCTTTCCTCTACCACCCTGACTTCCCTTTCCACGGAAAGTACCTCTCTTCTTGGCAGACTGCTTCCTCAGGAGTTTCTCCTTTGCTTTCAAGGCCATCTGATAGGCCTCTTCTACTGTCTTGGGAGATAGAAGACCAATCTCATCTTGAATCTCCAATCTGAGACCATTCACATATCTGTACTTTCTCTGGTATTCGGAATTAAGTCACTTTTATGCTGGCTCGTAGAATTTCTCTCAGAGTCTTCATCGTCAAGAATTGCCTCAGTTCTCGTACGGTTCATACAATGCTTCCATCGGTAATCACTGTGCAGAATTTACCTTCAACTTGCCATCATTCTCATCTGTTTCTTGATAGGTTTCTTGCCAACTCTCCTCCTCTCTGCCTGCACTCCATCCCACCAAAGTGCAGCATGTCCCTTCAGCTTTGTTACTGCAAACTTGACTTTTTTATCTTCACTTATTTCTTCATAATCGAAGCACTTGTTTAATTCATTTATCCAGTCCACCAGCGCCTCTGGATTCAATCCCCTTGCATAGCTTGACACTTCAATCCTGGGCTTAACTGCAGACCCTATAATAGTTCTAAGGAGCCTCATGTCAGGAGGAATTTCAACATTTTCTTCTGCTTCTTCTGTCTCAGGTTCGCTGATGTCTTCAGGATCTCTGGGCTGTCTTTGCTCCATGGCATCTATTCTGGCCTCGACCCTCTGCAACATCCCCAACACCTCAACGTTGGCAACAGGTCTCCTTCTGCCAGCACCTCTACCAACTCGGATTTCCATGTCAGCAAAAACAACTTCAGACTGGCTCTGATACCACTATTGACGCAACCAAGCTGAATTTGGACCCAAGGAGAAGTCAGTGACGTGGCTCTGTCTGCTTTCTTTCTTTTCCTTGGAATCTTATTTATCAAATTCGGGGAATTTGATAAATAAATATCATTTGACAACTTTTGAAAAGTTAAATATATCTCTCACTTTATATTACGCCACCCGACCTTATAACCGATGTTTAAACTTTCAATACTTTATATTGTATTTCCCGGTTCATATACATTTTCTCCGGACTTAGGACTAAAGTTATAACCTTTGCACTTTATAATAATATTCTACGCGATTTATATAAATGACTTACAATAAACCATGGGCTCTTTTCTTAAACTTTGCGCATCTTCCCCAAGCGACCACCGTCCGATTGCCTTTGCCCAGATCAACGACTCTGAGCGATTTCGCTCGGCGTCCTGGTACGAGGGATAACGTGCGATGGCGCACGTTAACCGGTGGTATTGGAACAATAGCCTAGCCACGTGTCAAATAGTCTATGGAATTGCCCGCGTTCAGGGAAATACCGCCTATACACCAAAAGCGGTGCGAAATGGGGCAATCCGCCTTCCAAAACCACTCGCGGTTTTTTGCACAGTGTTTAACCAGGGCTCCTCGTCGAGTTGCGTTCTCCTTCGGTTATTCTCGTTTATTAACTCCGGGTTCAATCTCCGGTTAGGGAATTCAATTAAGACGAACAACGTAATTTTCTTTATTACGCGGGATTTCCATTACCATAAAACAGAGTTCCACGGCCAGGACTCCCTGTACAGACCTCGCCTGTGGCTGGGGTAGATTCATAGGGTTATTCAAACAATTTACGGGAATTCAAAGACAGGGAACGGAATACCAGTACACAAACGCCTCACAATCAAACGAATTTCCTCACAATTAACATTTCAAGGCAATTAGATAATCAAAAAAGCAGAATTCATTTAATTGGAAGCAATCGACAATGTACAGTGTTTATTGCAGAAATTTTCTCTATTCTTCCTCTCTACCCCCTATACATCCGAAGGATATAATTATATACATTATAGTGTGACTCTTCGGTTCCTCTGTGAGGACCGGTTTAGAAAGCCAAAAGCCTAATTACAATTGTTCAACTAATTGAAATATGACAGATGGATCGAACCTAATTGTTCGACTTCTACAAATTCTAACTGATCTAAATAACACCGTCAGCTGAGGTATTGACACCTAGCTGTTACAATTCACTGTTCTCAAACTCCCCTAGCCACAACATGTGGAAAAACCTCCTACATTGCTGGCTAGTGTCTAATGCCCCTGCATCAGTTGATAAAACTAGGACGTTGGAGCGTCCTTCCAGTTGGAATTGGTAAATCAATGCGTTGGAGCATCTTTCCTTGTTGGTGTTGGTAAATCAAGGTGTTGGAGTGTCCTTCAGGTTAGAGCCTATAAACCAGGGGGTTGGAGCTTCCTTTAGTTGAAGCTATAAATCTTGGAAGTTGGAGCTTCCTAATTAATGTAAAATTTTGAAGACCTATATTAAGATGCATTTAGTGGTTTTTCTCTTGGAAGGGTTTCCACCTAAAAATATCTTGTGTACTGTCTCGATGTCCTGCATTGTTGAATGGTGTTTTTTACAGTTCATGTGATGTGATGTTGATTTATATTTGATCTAATGCTAATGTGAATTTAATACTCTGCGAAGTTAAGAATTAACTTATTGAAGGAAATACCGATTCACCCCCCCTCTCAGTATAGCCAACATACCAAAGAGATTTTGGATTATAGGAGAGGGAGAAGTTATAGGGGAAGAAGAGGCAATGGTCTTCTTTCTAGGAGGAATGGTTCCTTTTGACTAATTACCAGAGGCTAGACAACGAGAATTGGTTTTAGGATTCTCCAGATGAGAAATTTTAACTTAGGCTCTAGGACGTTCTCATTAATAAATCTTGAAGCATAGACTTTGGATCACGAGGAGGTTGACTCGATTCCTCCTCAACAATGTTGCATAAATAATATCACAAAATCTAGCAAGCCTAGTGCAAAGCCTCATTGGGCGGATCCAAACTTCAGGGTAACAAGAGCTTGTCTACCATTGTCACCTCAACAACCTATCTCCAGCTATTTAGTGGTGCTTAAACCACAAGGGGGGCTTCCCTATAAAATCACCTAGAGGATATTCAATAAGGAGGGTTCAAGGTGGTCGATGTGTTGAAATTGTAACTAGGTTCAATCTCCATAATTATGATATTGTAAAAAGTAAAAAAGAATGTATTTGAGTAAAAAGAAAAAGTTATTTTATCATTTACCATTGAATTTTTAAGTATGATTTTGTGTCTCCAAGTTGACCAAGTCGGCCCTCCAGAAGACAAGTCGGCCTGCCCTAAGGATGTATCCCTTCACATGAATATATTGGCATCTATACTTCGTCACTTGGCAACCAATTTGTATCTCTTCTGTATAGGACAAGATTCAGATCTGTGCGAGGCACTTATCTTTTCTGGTATGCGAATTATTTGAGGGACAATCTTTTGTGATGATGCCAACCTACTGTGGCAACATATATCTGTGATATCCGAGCTTATTGTGGCAACATATTTTCTGTGTGGTGAGAGTTGCTGAGACACTTTATTCTATGTAGCATGTGGCATTCTAATGACAGTATCGTGGACAAACATGAGGAGGGTTGACTTGGCACTTGGATTACTGGTCAGTTTATCTATGACTTGGATTTCTCTTATTGACAAAATATTCTATAAGGAAAGGATTGCTGGGTTTTCCCCTTGTGGGTTTTGCCCTGGTCACTTTCCTAATTTTTGGTGTCTCTTGTTTTTTTGTGCATTTAGTTGCTTGATGACCTAATTGAATGAAGAAAATACTAAATGAAGAACATATATAACAGTCATAAGTATTTATCATGATTAGAAATTCTTGTTTACAAATGAAATTCAACATGGTATTAAAGCTAGTTCCATATCTATATTAAGGTCTGAATTATTTTTGTGGTTCAATTTTGGGATTTTCTGTGATTTGCTTTGGAGTTCTGAGGCTATACTTCTGTTCTCTAACGAAGAAAGATAAAGTTTTCTAGTTAGAGATTCTTGAAGATTGAAGTTTGTCTGAGTTTTCTTGTGATAACCTCTCTGTGATCAAGACAAGTATGAGATCTCTGTGATCAAGTCTGGGTAGAACAGGTCTGAGTTTCTTATATTGCAGGTTTGATTTTCTTCGCATTGCAAGTCCGAAATACCTCTGTGACAGCCCAAAACTTCTTGTGGAAAAGGGCCGAGATCCCTGTGGCATTGTCTCCGTGGATAGGACCGAACTTTTTGTGGAAAGGGGCCGAGATTACTGTGGCTTAACTATGTGGTCAGGGCCGAGTATGCTGTGATTTATACTCTATGAAGAAGGAATTAAATTCTTTGTGACATCTCTGTAATCAAGTCTGAACTCTGGTGGAAGAAAAACTTTTGTTGAAGACAATTTGAGGACTTGAATTGGACTCTTGGAAGACGTCCTTGCTGGCTGTTTAAAGTGGACATTCGTGGATAAGTGAAAGAGGTTGGACTTGACATCTTGTTGGCTGTCTTGCTTATTGAACCAGTTTTGAAGACTATTGTTTATGATGGACAAATCTGAGTCAATGTATTTCGGTGAAAGGAGACCAGACCAAACCTTTTGATCTTTGTAGAAAAGTGACATGTTTGAGACCTGTTGGAAATCTCTCGTAAAGATTGCAGATTTTTGTGCACTCTTGTTATGATTTGACGTGTAATCTCTTGAAGGATAAATAGGTTGTTGTTTCAAATGAAATCTCTCAATTCACGCCATTACATTTTAGGAATTCAAAGAAAGTCAACAAAGGATCTAAGACTGTGGAAAGTCTTTAAGAAGAATCATCAATTTAAAATACCCTTGAAATTCTTGTTGCTATTCAAGGACTGATGGACTGATACAATATACAAACACGATGTAATATGTCCTCTCTTTGATTGAGTACTTATGAACCATTATTATGTCATGAACGCTAGGAATATCTCATCTCCTTAAAATTGTCATATCTTTGGATTTATGGAAGGATGTTAAGGGTTTGAACAAGAAAGCCTTAGGATTTGTAGACAAAAACCTAGAACTGATCGTGAAGAAGCCCCTAGCCCTTGGGAATGACAGATGTGACATCCTGCTGATGCTGAGGACAAGGATGATGAAGTTGCAAGATACAAGAAGTCTAAGAGTAAGAGGGAGCTGACTTTTGTCAAAAGATAAGTATTCTATATATTCTCTCATTGATTACTGCTATTTCTATTGTCTTTACCGTTCACAGTCTCTTGTCTATGTACTTTGCTTACTTGTATTTACTCTGTCATGGCCTCCTAGTGAGGATTGCAGGTTGATGACAAGGGCCGTCTAGGCCTTGGCTGTAGATGAAGGAAGAACTAGAAGAATGAAGCAAAACATTACGACTTTCCTGATTTTCAAAGTGAGCAATTTGTGCCAAAGATAAGTCAAGATCTAGCATGCAACAGATGGCAACATGGTAGCAAGATTTGAAAAAGTTCTCCCAAAAAGAGGGAGAGGATCATGTCAAGACATTTTCCTTAGTTGCCTCCGATTTTTGAAGAGCATGAAGAAGCCTCTTGATTGGAGAGGACCTTATACTTTGGGCTTGAGTAAATGGATCAAGGATGATCCTATATAATTTGTCTTTGACAGAGGGGGCAACTATAAAGATAGTGTTGCCTTCAGAGGGAGCATTCATAAAGCCCTGTTTTGACCCCAGAGAAAGCTAACCTCATATTCTTGGATGATGGACTATCAGTGTGAGAGGGAGCATCTAGTTTGGGTATCTGGAAAGCTTTTGTGATCTAGTGAAGGGAACATAGCAGTTTATGATTGAGCCAAGATGTATTGCTCAACATGTGTTACCAACATGGTACAGTTGGTCATAAATGTTTTGAGAAGTACAATTGCAGACTTAGCTTGGGCTTGTGGAGATTACCTCTCTCATTGAGAGGGAGCATTGATGAGATGGACATTCTCTCTGTGTCTTCATGACCTTGGTTGGAGAATGGTCCGATATTCTCCCTGTGTCATCTTGACCTTCGTTGGAGAAGTTTTCCCTGTGTCATTATGACCTTGGTTGGAGAATGGTTTGAAATATTGGATAGCATCATGGACTGGCATTCTCCCCGTGTCATGTACTTTGACATGGTTAGGAAGGTTATCCCTGTGTCAAGTACATAAACCTTGGTTGAAGAATGGTCCGATGGACAAAAATTCTTCTTGTGTCATTGTATAGTGACCTGATTAGGGCTGTAGTCCCTGTGTCACTTTGACTTGATTAGGAAGAATGGACCTGTGGATAGACATTTTCCTATGTTATTGTATAGTGACCTTATTAGGGCTGTAGTCCTTCTGTCACTTTGACCTGTATAGGAAAATGGTTCGAAAGAGGACAATCATTCTCTTTGTGTCATTGTATAGTGACCTGATTAGGGAGGTTATCCTTGTATCACTTTGACCTGATTAGAGAGAATGGTCCTAAAGGCTATAGCCTTTCAACATTGTGCTTTGATTTCTTTCTAGAGTGAGCTTGTTTTGGCATCGTGCTCTGATCTCTTTCTAGAGTGAGCTTGTTTATCAAATGATGCATATGTGCCATATGCCAGGGGTATAGACCAGGTTATGGCAATGTGGTTGATTTTGGTGATGATGCTTATCTTAATCTTGATAATCCTTTCTTATAGAAATCTTCAACTTGAGAATATCTTGATGAGTCATCATGAATATCTCCCTAGTTAAGAGGGAGTTTTGAAATTGTAACTAGGTCTAGTCTTCATAATCATGATATTGTAAAAAGTAAAAAAGAATGTATTTGAGTCAAAAGAAAAAGTTATTTTATCATGTCCCATTGAATTTTTAAGTATGATTGTGTCTCCAAATTGACCAAGTCGACCCTCCAGAAGACAAGTCGACCTGCCCTAAAGACGCGTCCCTTCACATGAGCGAACAACTATATATTGGCATCTATACTTCATCACTTGGCAACCGGTTCATATCTCTTCTGTAGAGGACAAGATTCAGATCTGTTTGAGCCACTTATCTTTTGTGGTATGCAAATTATTTGAAGGACAATCCTCTGTGATGATGCGAGCCTATTGTGGCAACATATATCTATGATGTCTGAGCTTACTGTGGCAACATATTTTCTGTGTTGTGAGAGTTACTAAGACACTTTATTCTATGTAGCATGTGGCTTTATAAAGACAATATTGTGGACATACATGAGGAGGGCTGACTTGGAACTTGGATTACTGGTAAGTTTATCTATGACTTGGATTTCTCTTGTTGAAAATATATTCTATAAGGAAAGGATTGCTGGGTTTTCCCCTTGTGGGCTTTGCCCTGGCCACTGGCCTAATTTCTGGTGTCTCTTGTCTTTTTGTGCATTGTACTTGTATAATTGCTTGATGACCTAATTGAATGAAGAAAATACTAAATGAACATATACAACAATCACAAATAATTATCATGATTAGAAGTTCTTATTACAAGTGAATTTCAACATGATGGGGTCTAATGATTGGGATAGGGGAGCCTTGAGGGCTTAGATAACCTTTACCAAATTACAAGCACTTTGTCACTAGATTACTTGAACAAAATATAGGATTGTTATATTTTAGGATTTGGCAGATTTCCAATGATAAGGCATGCATTGTCATATAACAACCAAAAGAAATAGTCTTACAATCATTAATCAACTAAGGATCGAGACTGTCAATTAGATATGCATAAGTTAGGGTTTGCAAATGAGTTTTTATTGCTGAAACATGCATGAAGCAACAATATAATGATGATGTCAGCCCTAGAAATAGGGTTTATACATGCAATTAATGCTAGATTTTGCTAAGGGGGCAGTTGTCCTGTTAGATAAGAGTGAGATATTCGACATAGCAGTGCAAAACCGAGCTAGGGTTTCCGCTATGGCTCTGCAACACCCTGTCGCCGTCACAGACGTTTCAGCCCGGGCTCCTCACGCTTTTGCAGCTGAAGACCTTTCAACAGCATTCGCCGCCTCCGAAGTAAAACCCAAATCGGCTCTAGTTGTCTCTGAAGCAGAGGGCGGTGGATCAAAATCCCCCGTTGAACGAAAGGCTGATACGGTGCTTCCCCTTGGCTTCGAGCACCGACGTCCTGTTTCAACAGATGGCGAAGGCAATCTGCGAGTTGGGTTTTCAGAACAGGAACCCACGGACATGGTGCTATCAGACCACGGCAGGCCATGCAATCTGGAACAGCCGGCCCTCAAAACAGAGGACGCTGCCAAGAATCTCGCTGGTGGCCATTCAGCTACGAACACGAACACATATTGCCTACCGGAAAGGAAGGCAGCCGAACACTGTAAGGATGCCCAAGGGCATTTGGGCGTACACGCTGCCGGAGGCAGGACTGGATCTGATCTCAGATCCACGACTTTAGAACGATTTCTCATTGACCAAGGCAAGAAATCTGAGATCAGTCTCTCGATTTCTCCCCTGCCTCAGACAGGAACAGAGCTGCCAAAATCCGATCAGCAGAACCTCTTGCCTGCCCCAGAAATAGTGGCAGCAGAGTCTATGCAAGTTGGGGAACGGAATGGCGCTCCTCAAGCTGGTTTATCAGGTAAATTTTCGATTTATCACCCTCAGCAAAGTCTACCCTCTTGCTTTCAAATCCAGCTCTTACTTCTTTCGGGCAAGACGCTACTGCTTTGGGTGTCTGCGTCAGATCTGGTGCTTAACCTCCTGCGAGAGCTGGAGCTCAGATTGGGCATCTCCTCAGCCTTTCTGAGACTAACCTATGAAGGCAAACAGCTCGATGAACCTCTGCCCCTGTCTTTTTACAGCATTGAAAGAGATGCTTTAGTGATTCTCACTTCACGCCTGCGAGGAGGAGCAGCTGGGCAGACCTCCTCGGCTCCTACTTTCTCCTATAAAGATGCAGTTCATGCTCAGAACCCCAAACCCTCTGCTGCCCCCAAACCCCAGCCTTTTCTGGTTGACAAGCTGGATGAAGCACCTTCTGTTGAGGTCTCTCTACCATCTGTCGCAGAAGATCTTCAAAAATATGCAGAGAGAGCCATCATCTGCAGATTCAATGGGCTTTGGCCGCGAACCAAGGAACTCTTTGATTGGATCTACGATAACTGGACCAGCAAGTGCCTCGTTAGCTGTTGTTCACGAGGGTTCTTCATAGTATTGTTCGATCATGCAAAGCATTATGAACAGGCCTTACAGAAAGGTCCCTGGTTTTTTGGAAATGCGGGGCTCTTCCTAACCCAATGGTTCCCAGATTTCGACCCTGCAACAGCTACCATCACCAGGACCCTTGTTTGGGTCAGGTTGCCCAACCTTCCTGTCCATCTATGGCAGCTGGCAGTGTTCAGGCGCATGGGCGATACCTTGGGACGCTTTCTCGATGTTGATTATGAAAGGCCACTTCAGGGCCTCTACACATATGCCAGAATGTGCGTGGAGGTTGACATCAGCAAAGGCTTGCCCGAACAAATTATCCTCAAGGTTGGTGATCTTGTCTGGACTCAATACTTAGACTATGAGAACACTGCATTCCGTTGCCGCCACTGTAACCAAACAGGGCATCTACAGAACTCATGCCCCACTCTTGCAGAAACAAAGACTAAAGGAGATTATACAAAGTCCAAATCCAAAAAATGGACTCCCTATACCCCGCCGCCTGCTGCAAATTATACTTCCTCGAGCTCTGATGATGATGGGAGTGAAGCAGATTCAGACCTTGCTCCTCAGACTCAGAATCTGTCCTCGGATGCTCCCAAGCATCCCCCTGATACAACAGTCACTCAGAAGCGTTGTCATGAGTCCGCCTCCTCCGATTCAGATAAGGAGGCCCCTCTCTTGGAGAACTCCAGTCTTCAAATTGTCCCAGCACATCCCCACCAGGATGGCTGGGTTAAAGTCAACAAAAAGAAAGGGAAGAAATTTCGTGTAGAAAACTCTACCAATTCTGGGTAGAAGTCGGTTCCTTCCTGTTTTTAGTTGTTTATTGCTGTTCCTCGTTTGTCTCATCTCTCTATCCGGGACCGAAGTTGATTTTTTATCATTTCCGGTTGGCCGTGTTTTTGTCTCTCTTGAATGTACTTTTTGCTGTACCATATTTCCACTTAATAGAATTAGTCCAATTCAGAAAAAAAAAAATGCTAGATTTTGCTACAATTATGTAATGCAATTTCTACTTAAAACTGTTGGGAAAAATACGGAGGGGGGTGTGAATCAATATTTTAATTCACTTTAAAAATTTTCATTTCATATTTTGATTTCTATACGGTACTGTCATTCATGCAACCAACATATGTATGCGACTTCAGTGAAAGAAAATAACATATATCCAGTTAACTAACTTTTCATATATTTCATCAACTTTTCATCTTTAACCAGTGCATCATTACTTCATTATTCATTCATTAAGCAGAAATCATGAGCATTAAAGAGCAGATAGATCATTAACACACAAGCAACATATCAACGCACTTGAACACCAGGATTTTAGGTGGAAACTCAGTGTGGGAGAAAACCACCGCTGCCATCGTCTCCGTCTTCTTTCTCTTTATATAAAGAAAAATTTCTTGCAATATTGCACTGGCGTAGATTCTTACCAACACGCTGGAACCTACTTGCAGGAGGCTCCAACCTCCATGCCTTAACCAAATCCTACTGGAAGGGATCTCCAACCCCCTGATCTCGTTACCGGCACCTACTGGAAGGGAGCACCTACCCCTTGAATAGATTTACTAGCTAACACTGGAAGGAATCTCCGACTCCATCATTGAATGATCCAACTCTCAACACCCTTTTGTGGACCACGTTTCATAATATTTTAGACTGGATCCACCTGATTCAAAACACCAAAACCTGTAGGCCTCCTTTCATCAAATTTTCATACTGAACCCACTTCTATCATTAAGCCCAATACCAAGTAACAACTCTGAAACAAAATACTGAATCAAATCACCCAATCACTGAACCAACTGAATCATTGTAACATTAGCAAATCAATCACTGAATCTCAACCAACTATTGCAACTAAATCAAATCAATCCATATCATCATAACCTGATCATACCAATGCTCAACCACTCATAAATATACTAAGCCATACACTGATAACCATCACAAAAGCAAAGTGTTGTCATTGCAAACCCTGTTTAGATATACTTAAGAATGCATACACTACTATTCTGAAGCAGATCCACATATATACGCGCTTCCTCTGTATCACACTTGCGTACAGATCTCAGATTACTAAACACTTAAATCATTGAATCACTGCATTACTGAATCAACCATTGAACCATTCATAGACCATTGAACCAATCAGATATCACTGAACCAATCACATATCACCATACTGTAGCATCGTTGCTAATCAATCAACCCAATTATTACTGTCAGACATAGATCATCATGATAAAGACATCGTCGAAAGACAACAAACAGTTCAGACATCAAATTTCATTATTAGACAGTATTGTAAACCCTAGAACCTATACACGACATCCATGAAGTATATCAACATATGTATGCGACTACCATGAATAACACCCACGTACAGATGTCAACAAACTACAAACCATATTTCAGAATATAGATGCGACCCTTCAGAGATAGATCAATGTATGTACGCGACCTTTTAGAGGCAAACCAACGTACAAATCTTAAATCACTGAATCATACCTTCGCTGTATAACACAACATCTGTCAAACCCAAATTTCTACACATATACTGTTACAATCACACATCTTTATATGGAGATTCATACCGTCATCATTGATATATCATTGTTATCTGCAAACATAAACAGATCAAACAATATGTATTCATTTCAGTCTATCAGATATGATCCATCTCCATGCTTCCTTGTGCATCCATGTTTCAGATCAGATTACACATGTATAATGCATTACTTGCAATCATAACACCTTGATCTCCATCTCCTTATATAACTTTTAGCCTTAGCCAATACCTTAGGTAAATCCCTTGGTAATGTCGTTAGTATTCCAACAAATCTCAGATTGTCTCTCGAATGCACTGCACAATCTTTGCGTGGGCCTGCGTCACCCCTTCTGAGGCCTGCGTCACACCCTCTGGAGGCTGCACTGTTTCCTCTTTTGGTTCTGCTGCCTCTCTGCTATGTATTCTCGGTCCCAGAGAAGATCCTCTGACCAATAACTGTCTCTGCCCCTCACTACAACTGAATCACTTAGATCTGATCTTTGTCCGAGCATTGCTCTGTTAGAAGAATTCGATCTCAAAATTCACTTAGTGTATCTTTCCAAATGACCCTCAAGCCTTCCTTTATTGTCTTCTCGTTGAGATATCAACGACCAAGATTAGATCTCTAATCAACGACTCAGATTATAACATGACTTGATCTTCACTTTCTAGGTCATTCTCACTCTGTTTTATTAATACCTTTTAATTATTAAATTTCCCTAAGTTTAGACTTAGGGTCCCCATTAAAATAATTAATTTTTATAATAAAACATAATCCGATTGGAATTTTCAGAAACGGTTTCTGGGTTCTTTGGAATACTAGTGCCTAAGCCTCTCCACACAATTTGAGACTTAGAGCACTTCCGATGCTACCAAAAATCAGCACTCCCTCTTAGTGAGGAAAGTGCTCTAAAAAGATGCCTGCTGCATACTGCTCTGACCCTGAAGCATCCTCTACGCTATTGATGCTGTCCACCAACCATTGCGCTACTGCTGCAACTGTACAATTGCCCATGCCACTGCCACTGCCACTGTTGCATCCGTACTACAACTCCCTCTCAAGTGCTGCATCTGCTTTGCTGCTAACATTGCCGCTGCTAACACAACATCTGCACTGCAACTCAACTGCTGAGAAGCAATTGAAATCACCCAAACTGAACAAGTGTTCAGTGGATGCACCTCGGTCCTGAAGACTCTGACTGCTGATAACTACTGCGCTGTCCCTTTGATGCACTGTGCTGATGCTGCGCAACACTGCACTGCTACTGCTACACTGCTGTTGCTCTGCTCTGCGATGTTCCAGAAGTAGGTGCTGCTACCTACCACTTTATTGTCTCCATCACTCCTCTACTCCCACTGAAAACTCCATCTCGCTACTACTGATTATGGGCTCTCGTATCAAGGTAATGATCCATGATGTGGGCTCCTCATGGATCCTGCCCAACTGAAGTTCAAGGTGAACTACAACTCAATATCACCCCACTTCTCTCTAGGAGAAGCATGGGCACTCATGGCAAACTCATCTTGCTCGATCTTTCCGGCTGCAACTTTAGGATCATGTTTTTCATCCTTGTCCTTTTTCTTCAAAGGACACTGTGATGCAAAGTGGCCCATCTCGCCACATCTGAAATACTTCACCTTCGAGACATCTCTCTTCTGTCTCTGTTGCCCTTGTTGTCCCTTCGATGCGAGGGATGCATTATCCTCCTCTGGATTCTTCGATTTGCTCCCGCTGCTACCGTCAAGCTTGCACTTGACTAGATCTGTCCTCAACTCTTCCTCCTGAAGTGTTGCCCACATCTGCTCCCAACTAGGAAGCGTAGACCTTCCCAAAATACTTTGGACAAAAGTTTACCACTCCTGTGACTGCGTTAAGGTTCAGCCTCACCATAATTGTTGCAGTTGTGGTGGATCCAACGACTGCCAACTGGTCTCGAATCTCTTGAAGTCTTGTAAGGAATGGAGCAATGCGCTCCCCCTTCTGCATCTGAATCATCCAGGGCTTCTGCTCCAAGTACATCTTTCGCTGCTCGGAAGTTCCTTCTTACAGAAAGGACAAGGCCTCCCATATCTCCCTGGCGGTGTTCTTGCCAGCTATATGTGAGACTATGTGATCCTTGACACCATCAAGGATTAGCCTCTTGGCCTTAGCTATATAAAACTTGTACTTCTTGTTTTTAATCAGATCTGTAGGTACAACACCCACATTGTCCACGAACGCTTTGAGATCATATTCATCTAGAAGGAATTTGATCCTTGTTGAAATTTGGTTACCGGAGGACAGGTGGTTCCCTAAGGCTTTGATCTTTGGCCTAGGGAAAAGTGTCCAAAAGAATTTAATTTTTCTCCTAAAGTGACTTTATAAAGTTGTAAAGTCAAATCTAATTTAAAAGTGACTTTAAGTGATAAAGTTACTACAGTCTAATTTTAAAGTCACTTTAATAAAGTCAATGTGAAATTAGAAAGTGAAAAGTGACTTTGGAAATAAATGACTAAGTGGGTCTTTATTAAAGTGGGGTGAATTAAAAAATTGAAAGTGAGATTTAAATGAGCATTTAATCTTAGACCTAGATCTAAAGCTATCTTAGCCATTAGATTTAGGGATTCCCCAAAAGTCACTTAGAGTTAGGTTAAAGGAGGAAAAGGAGGGAAAAGGTCATTCATTCTTTCATGAGCAGATTGAGAGAGGAGGAAGAGAGTTGGAAACATTTTTCTGGTTTGAGCTTGGGAAGGTGAAGGAGAGGTAGATTCAGCAGTCCGTACAACAGCAAGGGGTTGCACGTTTTTCGAGGCAGCAAGGTTGTACAGCAGCACAGATTTCGAGGCAATAGTCCATACAACAGCTTGAGGCACATTTTTCGAGGAGAGGGACAACACATAAATCGAGGCAAAGGTACAATAGCTAAAGGCACTAATTCCAAGGTGGCTGTGCATGGTTTTCGAGGCAGCTAGCACGAATTTGGAGGAGGCTAATTGCTGTATATATATATATATTTTTTCCTTACAGTTCGTACAGTTTGTAGAGCTAAGTACTGGGCACGATTTTTAAGACTGTCATTTGCTGTAATAAATTTTTGTTTTGAGTTTTTTGCTGTTTTGGCATGTTTTCCAAGGCGAGGTACTATGAAATGATAAGTCCTATTTGTTCGTCAATTAGATTACCAGAAAGCATTTTCCAGAAATAAGAAGCTTTCGAACTGGTTTTCCCCAAGAGTTGTAGGGTGTTTTTCCAGGGTCACATTGACCAAAAATTAGCGTGTCAAAATTCTGTGTGTGGATGATTTATTTTTCTGAGTTTTTATTTCTGCATTTCAGCATTTTGAATTTCCAGAATTTGTGTTTTCAGAAAATATTTATTTTTCCAGCGTGTTGAATGTATGGCTATGGGAATGGGCATTTAACTTTATGGGAGAAATAAGTAGAAACTGAAAACCGGGGTTGGTTATCAAATTTCTACAATCCTTTCCTTCCAGATTACTTAGTTGGAGGATCCCTCCAACCAGTCTTGATATCTAAGACCACGAGATGCCATCTCAGCTGAAAATTGTCAAATTGCTCCCTCTTCTTCCCCCTCTGCGGAGCACTAGGCAGGCTTACGCACTCCTTGTTGAGCTCGTAGATTTGCTGCCTGGATCTGCTGCTCAGATCTTGGAAAAAATGTTGAATGCCTTGGCAAGGAACTCACTGAGGAAGAATTCCCCGCTATGCGCTCTTCTTCTTCTGATGCTTCTCTACCTAGCAACTACCTGTAGAAAAACTGCATCCCTCTGGCTCTGTGCTGCTCCCTCTGCCTCGGCAAAATCTCGAACCGGAAGTCTTACTTTGTTGTTGACTCACTTAGAGAGAGTCAACCTTGAAAAATTAGCCCTCCTGGCTAGAACTGTGCAATCCCTCTGGGGATTAAATCTGTTGCTGCTGCAGCAATTTGACCTTCACTTCAGTGCTAGATCTGCTCCTCTTGTTCACATCAAATGCTTTGATACCATGTGAAAATTCCTAGATCTTACAATCTCAGGAATCCTATTGCAACTAACTGAGTTTACTTCTCCTATTTTGTAAATTACATTACATAATTAATTCAGATTTCTTCATGAATTATTGAAGTAAACTACTAAAGCAACCTACTCTTAATACTTTATGATTCTAAAACAAGGAAACTGAGCAAGAATTAAATCACACACAGGACACCTTTATTTTGGACGAAAGTCCCCGAAAAAACCCAATGCGGGAAAACCGGTGAAACGTATCTGAGGGTTTGTATTATTAAGTAGCAGTTTCTGAATACAATCTTTGGATGCCTTGCGGGCTATCCAATAGAGAGAAATCACGACAGACAAAAATATAGTGAGTTTTACCCCAGACTGCAAGTCTTGGCTGATCTGGATTTGAACTGGCGAAATCCCACCTCCCTCTGCGTTGCCTCTGTGTAGTAGATGCGTAGGCCTGCGTGGGGACTTCTGTGGACTGTGTCACCTCCTCTCTGAATCGATCTACCTCTCGGAAAGTCGAGCTTCAGCCCTCCTGGCTCAGAAACCCCGATCTCCAGCAAATCTTGGATTGTCTCTCGAAAGGACTACATAGTCTCTGCGTGGGCCTGTGTCACTCCCTCTAGAGGCTGCATTGCTTCCTCTGCTGGTGTTGCTGCCTCTTCGTTATGTATTCTTGGTCTCGGAGAAGATCCTCTGACCAATAACTGTTTCTGCCCGTCACTGCAACTGAATCACTTAGATTTGATCTTTGTCCAAGCACTGCTCCGTCAGAAGAATTCAATCTCAATATTTACTTGGTGTATCTTTCCAACTGGCCCTCAAGCCTTCCTTTATAGTCTTCTCCTTGAGGTATCAATGACTGAGATTAGATCTCTAATCAACGGCTCAGATTATAACATGACTTGATCTTCGCTTTCTAGATCATTCTCACTCAGTTTTATTAATACCTTTTAATTGTTTAATTTCCCTAAGTTTAGACTTAGGGTCCCCATCAAAATAATTAATTTTTACAATAAAACATAATCCGAGTGGAATTTTTACAAATGGTTTTTGGGTTCTTTGGAATACCAGTGCCTAAGCCTCTCCACACAATTTGAGACTTAAAACACTTCGGATGCTACCAAAAATCAACAAATATGACCTTTCCTATGACCATTGATTCTTTGCTCCCATGATTACATCAATTACCCAAGAGATTGGATTTACATATTGGAATTTTTTTTTACATCATTGTCTTAATATAATGGGATTACATAAATGACATGACTTGATTCTAGTATCCCATACATGACTGAATTGTACAATGACTTACAACATGGGTCTTTTCATGACCTCTACATCAAGTGAGACTTATGACACTTATAAACAAAATCCGGGACCTCAATAGTGAGGTATTAAGGCCATGACAGTTATCAACAATCACCATACACCACATAGGTACCTGCAACATAAACATATGATAGCAGCAACATGAACATATTCATCATCAATTATGTAAGATAAGACAATGTAATATCAACCTCTCCAATATCAACAACGTGTGACCGAATGAGCAGTGCTTCCAAGCATCACTAAGCAAATATAACAAAAGCATAAGATAGTGCAATAAATCATTGTCCACAGCTCATCCTCTTGACCTCATATCATCAAGGTCAACATGCTCTTTCCAAAAGCAAAGATATATCACTTTCTTGTATCGCAACACCATAAACAACATATACATATTCTTACCATGCATCAACAACACATGTGAGAACCAAGAGTACCTCCATCATCATAAGACATAGAATTGATTAGCATCATTATCAACCAACATCAATAATGACCATAACATACATATCATCTTCATCAAGTGTATCAAGTAGGATTAACACACTATTGACAACTTCACTAAGTGCAACTCAAGCAAAACATCCTCCATAAGTTCATCATATGCAATCCATGGCTTATTGATAATTAATGACATAGACAACAACATATGTATCTTCAATAGTAACAACAGTAACAACCATTCATCAACAATGATATGTACTCATCACATGCAAGCAAGAGATGCTCAAAAAACGATAATGCCAACAATGCACTATTATAAGCATAGTTGATGCTCCCCTTGAACCTGTGCCAATTCTTCATTAACAAATCTGACCTTATCCATCATATCAACCAACAAATGCATCAAAGAATCATTTCAACAACAACAATAACATTTAGTAACAACGTCATGAACGAACATAATTTCTAAGCACAATATGGGTACCATTAACAGTCTGCAACAAGTCACTGTCAGAACCAAAAAGCCAGTAATAAATTGATGAGAGCATAAGAGAAACCCCCCCTTAATCTGTGCCACTTTTATCCATCTTAGAGAAACATACGCGAATGTCTAGATCAAAACTTGCGTATACACGCCACTGTCTTTTATGAGATCCACGTATAGAATGTAAACTGTTGAACTTTCATAACCACAACTCTCCATGAACATGCCCTGTCTATTTCTTGTTCACATTATCTTCATCAAAGCAATGTCAATAGTATAAGCATCACCAAATGAATATCAAAACAACATAGGAAATCACCATCAAGATATATATGTATAGCTCCCCCCTGAGATTATACACTATTGGTTCTGTGGACCTGATAATCATCACGTGCTCTTTATGAGGTTATTTACCTCTCATTCACTGTTTAAACAAAATGGACTGTAGTGGGAACCAACTTCTTTTACTCTGAATCTGAAGAAGAGGAACTATACCTCTTATTTTTTCTTGAATTCTTCTTTGCTAGCACATATAGTTTGTCTGGATTTCTGTATCCTCTTGTTTTAACCTCTCCAGTTTCTTTTTCTATAACTTTGAATTTAGTTGATGTAAATACAATCATACATCCTTTTTCAGCCATTTGACCTACACTTAGAATATGTTGTTTTAGTCCTTGAACTAATAATACATCAACTGCCTTACTTATCAAGATTGATTCTACCTTTTCCCAAAACTTTTGTTGGAGCACTATTTCCAAGAATAACCTTACCATCTTTGTTTTTCTCGAGAGACTCAAATTTGTTCTTATCTCCATTCATGTGATGAGAGCATCTGTTGTCTATGTACCATTCATCTTCATCTTCAAATGAACAAAGAGCAAAGCCACACCTTATCTGTTCTTCTTCTTTCTTCTTATTATGAGAAGCATTGGTGGATCCATTTTTCTCAGGTCTTCTTGTAACAATATTCTTGTCAGGTTTCTTTCCATGTTGTCTGTGAAGATCCATTGCCCGTACTTGCATTTTTTTGCTACATGCCCAAACTTGTTACAAGTATAACATCTTACATGACCAGAAAATGGGACAGAGGAATCGTAATATTTTTGTTTCATATTCCTTCTATTGCAATCAATAACATTGTGACCAAATATGTTGCAAGAAAAACAATATCCTTTAAAGAAACCTGAGTACCAGGGGGCTGATGATATTCCTGTGAAGTGACTATTTGTTTGAGATCGAAACAATTTGTTTTTGCAATTTGCTGCAATGTGTCCATAGTTATGACATATAAAACATTCAACATCATCGATCAAAGGAGAGAATCGATTAATGTTTCTATTATTGGGAGCAAATGATTTCCTTTGCAAATTCATCTTCCTTGGATGTTGACCAGGTTGACTTCTTATCTCTTTATCAAGAATTTCAGATTTTGCATGGTTATCCTTCAAGATTCTTGCACAAGCCTGTGAACTAGATTCTCCTTTTATAGTTTCATGAAAACCAAGACCAAATCTAATAGAGGGAGACCTTTGACAACTATGAATGTTATCCAAAATCTTAGTTACTTAGTACTATCTGGAAATATCAAATGTTTATCTCTTTCTTCTAATTTGTCTTTTAGAATGTTTATCTCAACCTCCAGTCTTTGGTACTGCTCTTCCTTTTCCAGATACTGCTTCTTCATTCCTTCTTCAACCTTTCTTCCTTGTTCCATTTGCTCTTTTTCTTCAAATACATGAAGTAGCTCTTCATTTCGCTTGTTTGACTTTTCAAGATCTGATCTTAGAGAGACAAATTCAGCTTCAAGTCCTTCACAATATTGTTTAGATTCTACTGTAGTATTTACTGATTTAACATGATCCATGTTCTCTCATGACTGCAACTTATTTTTAAGATCGTTAATCATTTTCAAAGCAAAAACACGTTTTTCCTAAGATTAAGAATTTCTTAACATGTCTTCTTCTAAATCAGTAACTCCATCTAACATAACGAAGGTTGTTTTATCATCATACTAATCTTCTGACACATCATTATTTCCTCTAGAAACAAGATTACCTGTTGGTTCTCCCGATGAACAATCTCCCTTTGTTTTTCCTTCATGGATGACCTGCAAATTATCCCATACGTCCTTTGCTGTTTCATAATGCATGACTTTCTCTAATACTGAATCTAGTGAGCTACAAAAGATAACACTTATTGCCACTATGTTCTTTTGCAAATCTTCACTTGGTAAGGAAGTTTTAGTGCAACGATTGCATACTAAATGCCAAACATCAGATCCAAGGTCCATTAGCTTAGACTTCATCTTTTCGTTCCATTCCTGATAATTATCATTACTTAGTATATGCATACCTTTATTGTCCTTTGTTTTTGACTTGCCTTGTTTTTCTGCTGCATATTGTCCTTGACCCATAAATGCAGATATTGCCACAACATCAGACACATCACTATCATTGCTCTCCTGAATTGACTTCTTCCTTTGAGATGCATTCTTCTTTTGCTTCTTTCCCATCGTCCCCGATCCACTTCAAGCGGTTAAGCTTCAACTAGAGTGGCTTGTTCTGATTCCACTTGTTGGGAAAAATACTAGGTGGGGGTGGGGGGGGATGAATCAGTATTTAAATTCACTTTAAATTTTTTTCATTTCATATTTTGATTTCTATATACTACTGTCATTCATGCAACCAACATATGTACGCGACTTCAGTAAAAGCAAACAACGTATATCCAGTTAACTAACTTTTCATATATTTCATCAATTGTTCATCTTTAACCAATGCATCATTACTTCATTATTTATTCATTAAGCAGAAACCATGAGTAGTAAAGAGAATATAGATAATCAACACACAAGAAACATATCAACACACATTAACACTGGGATTTTAGGTGGAAACCCAATGTGGGAGAAAACCATCGCTGCATTCGTCTTTGTCTTCTTCTTATTATATAAAGAAAATATTCTTACAATCTTGTATTGGCGCAAGATCTTATCAGCACACAGACTTGCAGGAGGCTACAACCTCTACTCGTTCTCCAACACCTACTGGAAGGGAGCGCCAACCCCTTGATTTCGTTTACTGGCACCTACTGGAAGGGAGCACCTACCCCTTGAACAGATTTACCAGCTACCACTGGAAGGAAGCTTCGACTCCCTCAATGAAGGATCTTGTTATGAATATAAATTATATAAAATAAAATAAATATAAATAACTGTAAATAATAAATAATGAAGTAATGATTTTTTTAAAATAGTCATTAGTTAATTGAAAAGGCATGTCTTTTAGACATGCCCAATCATGAAAAGCCACTTGCCTAGGTATATAAGCAGTGCCTCATTGTAACATTCAATATCAGTTGTACATTTTATATATTAATAAATTATTATCACAAATACCCTTTTGAGTATTTTACACATTAAGTCAACACGCCTATAAGTTTTGTTGCTTAGTGGTATCAAAACCATGCCACACAATATAATCATGCGAGCCTTTGAACGTTGTTCACCACACAATATGCCATTACATGTACGTCCTGAAGGCATTGAGCAATTTAGTAAAATTCATGAAAAAACTTCAACAATTAGAAAAATTATGTGCAGAAGTTACAACGTGTTTTAAGAAAAGTTATGCAGAAATCCATAATAAGGAAGATGATAGCGACAATAAAGAAACAAAACAAGATGAAGTTGATATATATCAAGATGAGGATCCAGATGAAGCTGGTCTTGCCATGGATGAAGATTATGAAGATCAAGATGATGATTTAGATGAAGATGATGTGGAGGACTATCTTGAGAAACAAGAAGATGAACAATATCATAACAATGAGGAAGACATTGAAGAAGACACTGATGATGATAAAATACGAACTCGTGAGGGTAACATGAATGAAACTGAAAATCAAAGTGGATATGTGTTCACTGAAGGTGAATAAGTTCTTTGCCAAGATGACAAAATGTTAAGAAGCATCGATCACACTACCCATAAGCTAACTTTTGATGAGAGGGTTTCATTAGGCCAAGCTTCTAATATTACAATGGGTAAAGCAGGCAAGAAGAAAGCAATTGCACAAGAGATTGATAATCATAATAATATAGATGAGTTCCTACAAATTCTTGAGGAAGGTTCTAGTCGAGAAATCGATGAATACTATTCTGATATGAAGTATGATAGAATTGCTATTGTAGATGTGTTTGGTGCATATTACAACAACATTGGTAAAATTGAGACAAAGCAGAGAGAAAAGGAATAGTTTTTCATCTGTGCAACCCATTTTTATAACAAGGCTTCTAGAATTGATAAACATGAACCTTCTACTTGGGTTGGAAAAGACTAGCTGCTTCTAGCGAAGGGTACATGCATATGGTACATTCAAAATTGTACTAGATGGACACGCTGATAATATTCTTGCTCTTCTTGAACATGCATGTGTACAATTCAATTGTGGACGATATACTGAGTCATTGGAATTGTATGAGAAATCTTTGCAAATTTATCTTGGGTGCCCTGCAACAGTGAGACTTGGCTTAGGTATGTGTCGGTACAAACTGGGTCAGTTTAGGAAATCCAGACAAGATTTTGAGCGTGTTTTACAGTTAGACCCTGAAAATGTGGAAGCTTTGGTGGCACTTGGAATAATGGATTGGCAAATAAAGGAATCAGAAGGCATTCATGAAGGAATGGAAAAAAATGTGGAGGGCCTTTGAGTTATATCCATCTAGTGCAAGTAAAAAGCAGAAGAAAATGGATAGTAATTCAGACAGGAAAACCCAGAAACATGAATTTAGTGACCAGTTGGAAAATAGGATTTCAATCAGTAATAGCAATCTTGGAGACCTTCGCAATGACATTGTGTTGGGCGAAGTGGTCCATCAATTTCCATGGTATAAGTGGTCGGCGCTTATGCCACTCAGTCGATGGTGGGCTCATTCCATGGCACTCTCGTTCCCATATTATGCCTATCTCCAAAATTCCCGAATTCTTTCCAATGCCTTTGTTTTCTTCTACACTCCAAACCTGGATTACCCTTAGTATAATAGCATCTCTATATCGCTTTACAACGACAATGAAGCCACTTTGCGGAATCTTTCGCTACCAGTGGTCCATGAAGAACCAAGAAGTCATTTAAAATTTGTGCGTCGCCTACCTTGATGTTGTTCACTACCGATCTGTCAGGGCAAGGCTCTCGTTGCAAATAATGTGTTGTGTTTTTTTACGGTGCCCTAGGTCAAAGGACGCGACTTTTTGGCTCGACGGTCGATTCAATTCAACGTTAAAATATATAATTATGTAAACCTTATATCACAACTTATATAATTATATATTTACTATTTAATTAATTATTTATATAATTTAATTAATTATTTATAATTTAATTAATTAATTAAATTTAATTATATAAAAAAAAGGGGGCAAAAGGAAAATGGATTAAGTACCCCATTTCCACAAGCTAGAATGAGTAGACAACGTGAAGGAAATTGTCGTCAAATAAGCTTTGAGGACAAAGCTTTTCAAAGAAAGAGGCAATGTTACAAATATAAATTATATAAAATAAATAAATATAAATTATATAAAATAAAATAAATATAAATAACTGTAAATAATAAATAATCAAGTAATGATCATTTAAAATAGTCACTAGTTAATTGAAAAGGCATGTCTAAAAGATATGCCCAATCATAAAAGGCCACTTGCCTAGGTATATAAGTAGGGCCTCACTGTAACATTCAATATCACTTGTACATTTTATATATTAATAAATTATTATTACAAATACCCTTTTGAGTATTTTACACATTAAGTCAACAAGCCTATAAGTTTTGTTGCTTCAGATCCAACCCTCAACACCCTTTTGTGGATTATGTGTCATAATATTTCACACTGGATCCACCTGACTCGAAACACCAAAACCTGTAGGTCACCTTTCATCAAATTTTCATACTGGACCCACTTCTATCATCAAGCCTAATACTAGGTAACAACTTTGAAACCAAATACTGAATCAAATCACCCAATCATTGAACCAACTGAATCATTGTAACATTAGCAAATCAATCACTAAATATCAACCAACTATTGCAAATAAATCGAACGAATCGATATCATCATAACTAGATCGTACCAATGCACAACCACTCATAAATATACCAAGCCATACATTGTTAACCATCACAGAAGCAAAGATTTGTCACTACAAACCCAATTCAGATATACTTCAGAATGTATACGCTACTGTTTTGAAGCAGATCTGCATATATACGCGCTTCCTTTGTATCACACCTACGTACAAATCTCAGATTACTGGACACTTAAATCATTGAATCAACACATTACTGAATCAACCATTGAACCATTCATAGACCATTGGACCAATCACAGATCCCTGAACCAATCACATATCACCATACTGTAGCATCATGGCTAATCAATCAACCCAATCATTATTGTCAGACACAGATCATCATGATAGAGACATCATTGACAAACAACAACAAATAGGTCAGACATCAAATGTCATTATTAGATTGTACTATAAACCCTAGAACCTATACACGACATCCATGAAATATATCAACATATGTATGTGACTACCATGAATAACACTTGCGTACAAATCTCAACAAACTGCAGACCATATTTCAGAATATATAAGCGACCCTTTAGAGACAAATCAATGTATGCACGTGACCTTTTAGAGGCAAACCAATGTACAGATCTCAAATCACTGAATCATACCTTCGCTGTATAACACAACATTTGTCAAACCCAAATCTCGGTACACATACTGTTACAGTGAGACATCATTATATGCAGATTCATACCATCATCATGGATCTATCATTGTTAGCGACAAACATAAATAGATCAAGCAACATGTATTCATTTCAGATCTATCAGATCTTAGCCATCTCCATGCTCCCTGGTGCATACCTGTTTCAGATCAGATTACACATTTATAACCCATTACTTGCACACATAACACTTTGATCTCCATCTCCTTATAGAACTTTTAGCCTTAGCCAATAACTTAGGTAAATCCCTTAGTAATGTCGTTAGTATTATTTGGCGTGATCAAATAACCATTGTTGCTCCAATTACTATGGGCCAATACCATGGTAGAGACCCCTGGTATCCAGATTACCATGGTGTGGATTCTGTACGCGAATTTCACATACAAGACCTGCGTATGTATGTGACCCTTCCTCATAGGACCTGTGTATATTTTCTCAAACATTACCTTTATCACTCATCTCTCTTTGAACTGTCATTTCTTTGTTCATAGCATCTGTACCAATCTACATTAGTTCCATAGTCATCAATGTTGTCATTAAGTACATCTTTATTAAGCAGGTTGCCATTAAGGACAACATATTAGCCATAATGCCAACAAAAACAACAATGACAAATAAAAAAACCCCTGTTTAGCGATATTTTATATAAACCCTAACTCTAGCCCTAGAGATTTATAATTTAAGATAGAAGAGAGAGGATTAGTAAAAATAAAAGGTTTGATCATCACCACCTAGAATAGTGCCTTGGTCTAAATGGGTAATGGAGTCTTTGAGGGAAAATTCAATGAGGACGACCTTGTTGAGGAGGGTGACATGGCAAGGACATCTACCTACAAATCCTAGCGACTTTCCTTTTAAGAAGATTTTAAATTTAAGAGATGCACAATGTGGTGTTCTCTTAAAGGATTCAAGGAAAACAATTTTTCATACCATAAAGGAGCAATATTTCTAGATAAATTTAGTAATTTTAACCATGGCACATGTAGAAACCCTACTTCAAACAATATAACATGCAAAATATAGAAAATGTGTGATAAAATTACAAAATTTCCATTGGAATCACTTCCATCAATCCCAAGAAACTGACTTCAAGCAAAATTCCACCTCAAATAACAATTTGCACCATAGAAATCACATTGCGGTCAAGTAGAAGAGACAAGGAGCTAATGCACACTTCCAAAGAGATGATTGATGAATAAATGATGATATAAGTGAAATGAGACCTCTATCTGTTTAAATGATGGCAACCAAGTCTCATTTTCACAATTTATAACCAAAACCTATAGAAAATTTCACTTGAGTGTT
The DNA here is from genome assembly GCA_034641835.2 of Pinus albicaulis. Lineage (NCBI taxonomy): Eukaryota > Viridiplantae > Streptophyta > Pinopsida > Pinales > Pinaceae > Pinus > Pinus albicaulis. The sequence continues at coordinate 1,228,052,964 of CM076583.1, read as the reverse complement.
TGGTCACAACCTGACCTTAAAATAGCTCAAAAGCATAACAAAATGCCAAAAATAGCCCACAAGTGTGGGCAATAAATGTCTCCTCCATGACTTCATCCTCTAGAAATGATAAGATCCATCAAGCTGGTTATGAATGGGGTCCATGAGTGCTCCTCACTCCAAGAAATCATCAAAAAGCATGGGTACATATCCAAAAAGTGCCTCGTTAACCATGACGTTATCCATAATGAGGCCCGCGTCACTCTTCTAGGGTTTGTGGGGGTGATGTGGCATCATGCAAGGCAAGCGTTGGGGGTCTAAGGAGAATGTGCATGCCTTCCCAAGTCATCTTAATGACAATCATCCTCATATTGGCTATGGAGTAGGCAATGCCCATCAAACAGGGTCAAGGCCAAGCTGGAGGCATCTCGGGTCCATCTAGGCACACCTTCAAGTAGTCCAATGTCCAAGCCTTATGACTTAGCATTTCAACATCTGGAGGTACATGAGGGGATTCTCCTCTTTGGAGGGGAAATGATAAAGAATCAATGTCATCTCTACTCTCAGATTTGGACAAAATGTCCTTTGGAGTGGTGTTGAAGTGGGTCGTGCCCATCCATCAAGTGATTTTCGCTGTTGGTGTGATACCACCTGAACAAAAGCCATCAAGATTAAGTGAAATCAACTTCATTAGGGACATAAAACCATTATAGCATTGTGATGAACCATTTGTAATGTTAGGGGCACAATAATACTTAACACAAAATTCACCTTCAAATGTCTAACTAGATCAGAACAGTAAACAATTTACCTCACTTATGTTAGGGATGATTAGGTCAACAAATCTATTAGGTGTTTCCAGTCCCCAAGGAGAGTGACATGTCCTAGGTTACCCATCAATCCATAGACGTGTGTGAGAATAATGGTCACAAAGTGGGAAAGACTTCAAGGCACATGCCATTGTCATGAGACTAGATAATGGGTGTTCAACATCTTGAGTGTACTGTCATGTAAGGAGGGAGCAATCGTGGCAGCATGAGTTACCCCTTTCCTTGGCATGCTTTTTCCACCCCTCTGGTACTTTAGTGATTTGCTTTTATTTGGTGCATAGCTTAGGAGCCCAAGCTTGCTTTTATATTTTTCCAATACCCCCTTAAGATGTACTAGCTTCTGAGTTCTCGCTCATCAGTTGGGATATTCAAGAGTTCATTTTTTTGAGATGAAGCGTTAAATGCTTGAGGAATTGGGTGATGGCTAATGAGGGGTAAAGCTCATGCTAGGGTTTTGCTCACGTGCTAAATATTGTCTCAGCCATGTTTTGCATATTACATTTTCTTTCGTTATGGCTTTATGTGCTTTTAATTTTCTTTCAGCTGAATCAACTTCTAGGGCCAAGTTTCCAAGCTTTGACTCAAAGATGTGGATAAAGGGTGCCAATCCCAATGACCAATGACCACCAGCTTAAAGAATGGAGATGGATAATCGGGAGAGATGGAAAGTGCTAAATATGGATTACCTTGGACATGCCATGTCAATCAGTGCCTCCGCAGTAGCGCTCTTCCTAAACCCTGAGGTCTCAAAGTAGGTGTCACTGGACTCGAGTCAAATAATAACCTTGTAGGTGAAGTGTGGAATACAATTAAAATCGAAATTGGCCAATCATCCAGTTTGCTTTGTGATCCATATTAATATGCCCATAACATTAAATGAAAGTAGTTGATTGCAAAAATGGTTAGAGTACTTGCTGATAGACGACCCACTTTCTTTCAAGAAAAAACACCAGATGGGAGAGAGATCTGACCAGAGAGCAGTAGGTGGAGAAATCTGGCATAGTGCTACGTGTTGACCATCATGGGGCTGCTGGCTGGCTGGCTGTTAAATGAGGAGAAAAAATTTCTCCTAGGGGTTACCCACTTTTGGTGGGTAACATGCATGAACAAATTCCTCGTTATTATACTACTATAGACCTCTGATAGTTACATACACCACTTAAAAGATTTGTTAGTAATGCTTCTGGTTGGAATAATCTTCTCCTTTAACACCAATAATAGTTTAGTGGAACAAATTCCTCAAAGATGTAAGGTAGAATTCTTCCGGTATGATTGATTTGTTTCATAACTTCGTTCTCAAACTGGCAGACATACATCTTGAATCTCCATCTCCTTAGCCCTTTGGAATGAAAGGCGACATGAATTGAGAATGATTAGCACTGAGCAGTGATGGAATTTATTATCTTTGATATGGAATGGTTAAGGTCTTAGATTTGTCCATATTCCAAAATCTTTTTCTAAAAGACATGAGGGTTTATGCTTACCATACATTAATAACAAATATGAAGCTGCTATTTGGAGGAAAAAGGATGAAATTGATGCCCTATTCCAGATATCCTCTGCAATTCAGTTTGATATGCTGGCCATCTGTTTTCTTTTTCAAAGCAAGCGATCCTATCGTTATGTTGCTTTCTAAAGATCCTTCCATTTATTGACTTCGGCACTTTATCTTATCTTGTTTTTGGTTTTTAACCTTTTGCCATTGTACTCATTAGTTACCCACTCTGTATTTTAAATCTAACTTATTTGGCATTGCTTTACATATGCCCTCATTGCAGATTTTGGATGAAATGTAAGTTTTCAGATCTTGCTGCTTTATTTCACTGGCTCTGTTTGGACATGATTTGACATATTGCATACAAGTGGGAAGCCTACACAAGAAAAAGTTGACTTAATGCAGCCAAATCGGGATTTTCTATTTGGGTTCAGTGCAAATTAGACTTTAATGTTATTTCAAGTCTGCTTGAAGCAAAAGAACGAAAGCCCAGATATAGAAAATTGAGAAGTGTTTAATGGACTAAAGGTTGTTTCAATGGTTTAGAACAAAACCCCATACAAGATACCAAAAATTGAGAAGTGTTTAATGGACTAAAGATTTTTTCAATGTTCTATATTGTGTTGTTTATAAAATCAAGATATGGACAAAGATTCTGCACTGCCTTTATGGTTTAATATTCTTAGAACTAAATTTTGTGGCTTTTTGGATGTAATTATCATCAATGGGGCGTAGGCAGTATTGTTTTTGGTACATAGATACTTTGAGATAGGAATGAGTTATTGGATGGAATTTAACTGAGGGTGCTCACAAAAGCTTACTGAAATACGAGCTGAAGATTTGCTGTGTTCACCAGCAATATGCTTCTCTATTGCCTTTACTTCCTCTCTTCTTTTTGAGTCTAGATCTCCTTTTTTTTCAAAATCTTTGGGTATCTGGCATTTTCTGACATGTCTGTTGTGTTCCTTCAGCTTCAACTGTGGCTAACCAGAAGAGGTACGAGTTTCTTGCAGGTTAGTGATGTGTTTGTTTCCATGCATTAATTTTATAATGGATTCTTAACTAAATTCGTTTGATGCAGTTCTCAATAGATTTATGGCTTTGTGTTAATACTGTTAATTTTGTACGTGAGTATAATGAAGCAGTTCTTTACCTTGATGTTTCTCCATGACCCGTGTTTTGATTTATTAAAGTTGAAATACCTTTCTCAAATAATCTGGAACTCACATTCTTTATATGCAGACTTTGTGCCGGAGAAAGTTAAAGCAGCAGATGCTCTAGCCCGAAGGGCTTCAGCGGAAATTTGAGCAATGTTTGCGAGATTTCATAATTTTTTGAAGCATCTACGACTTATTTTGACAATGCATCTCTTTGAGGATGGAGAAGAATACTGTATTTCAAAGGTAGTTTTTGAAATCATGGCAAATACAGCACAAAAAATGAGCCTAGCAAGGCCAAGGTCAGTTTTATTTTATTATATCTAGTATTGGGAGACTAAGAAAATAATTATCAATTTCTGTGGAGACAATCTTGTATTAACTTATCTTCTTCGAAGCATATGGTAACGACATGTTTTAGTACTTAAACAGGGGCAGATGTTGATGCTTTTTTGTCAAATATGTGTAAAGCTTTTTCAAAATGTTGTTCTCAAGGACTTCAGCTTTAGAAATGAGTGCCATTGCAATTTTGTGATCTACAAGTTCATTCATAGTTTCATTCTGATGTTAAGTTTTGTGGTTCGAGGTAGATTAGGTTCCACACTATGTTAGATTGGAAACTTATATTTGCAAATGCATTGGGGCCATTGTTCGGGACTTGAAGGTAAACCTCCCATCTCCTATGTTTTGCAAATCCTTTAGGCAAATAAGTTGATCTATATTCATGTCACGTAAAAAAATGGGCCGATAATACATGGGAGTTGGAAGTTTCTTTTCATTTTATGAGAATTCAACAATTGGTGTCTTTGTTTTTATTCCACAAACTTTGTTCCTACATGAACTGTAACATATCTTCCATATTACAGAATTTTCTCTCTTACGAAGTATGTACAATGCTAAAACTTTATTTATATTTATGTTTATTATTTTATTTGAGTTTTCCATAGACTTTGCATTTGTAATCCATGATATATTCTGTCACTTTGAGTTGATTTCAGGTGTTGACAAGACGCATGGAAGGATTAGCAGATTAGCATATATAAAAAATACGAACAAAATAAGAATGATGTAGAGGGGGTTATGTGAACACTCAAGTAAGCTTAGTGGTGAAATCACTGTATGGAGGGGATTCCTTGCTCCACAAATAAAGGGGTCTCATACACTAATTTGGTCTTTGGCTTATTTGTGACCTTGAAATTATTATTTAATAAAATTTTATATATATCCAATAAATTAATAATGCATATAAATTCTTTGAGATGTTTTCCTTAATATAATGATTTCTTTATCCCATTGCACTACTCAATGATTTATTTAACTGATCACATTAGCCATTTTGTTATTGCCATTGTAGCAAGAGATCCCTCCCCTAACCTTGACATTTTGTGTCCTTGGGGCTTGAGGATCGCAGTGGAGGTCTTTGTTTTTTGGGGGATGTTCCCCACATGCTTGGGACGTTTCTCCTTGAAATTGGAATCATTCAAACATCGCTTCCCTTAGCTATTTCATGGACACCTAGACACTACCTTTTAAAATTATGGTTGACAAGGTCCTTATTCCAAATAAAATCCAATTAGGTGGTTCAACATTCATGGTATGACAAGTAATATCTCTACAATGCATGCCATAAATTGTCTTATGTAAATCCTAGCTCCTAATTATTCTTTTTACATATCAAGTTTTCTAGGTTTGTCTCCTTTTCTTAATGGTGTCGAATTTCAAGACATTACTAAAAAGGCTTTCTGTGAATTAGATGTAGAGATCCCTAACTTCAGTTCGAATTCATTGCAACGCAAATTGTCTAAACTTGCACAACCACATTACATTTAGGGCATTTCTTGTTTGTGCTACTATTCCTTGTAATTTGGAACCATTCCTAAACTATTTATTGAAATGGAAATTTCAAGTAGGCAATGGAGAAAATGATAATGTTAAGGTGCAGTGCACATAAGAAGGAAATGATAATTCTCACAACATGGCAACAATATTAGCCAATTTTTGTAAGAACAAAGATATCGAGCCAAAACATTGACTAAGGTTTGGTTATGCTAAGCATAAACATATGTGCCAATGACCTTTGCCTCAACATTATCAAGAGGGCACTTGGGAACCAACTTGGGGTGCTTCAAAACAACATACTATTGGATGAAAGTAGTAAAAGACACATAGAGGGAGATATTTTGAAGCATGGTTGGATGACATGTACACATAAGTAGAGGTCGACAAAGTGGCACATTTGAATGCCATGGAGGTCTACATTGCTCTTCCAATGCAATAATTGCTTCAATGTGATCAATGTGTGAGCTAGGAGGCAACAATTGCCTCAATGTGTAAGCACTTGTGTTATGGGTTTTAGTGACATTTTCTTTAAGGTTGGTCTTTTGTGAAATCTTGCTCTTAATCTTGTGATGATACCAAAATTGTAGGATATGAGAAACGTAAGTGTTTTACGTTTTGGTACCATTTTTCAATTTGCCTCATCCTTGGTGGGAAATCAAAGTTGGAATCTTGGCCAACCAATTTAGGAAAATAAAAAAATGGAATATTTCAACTCACAGTTTGTCTTATTGTCTAGTATCCAATTGCAATTACTTGAATGGCAACTTATCCTTGTAGCTTCCTACTTTCCAAATGAAACTTGGGGGCATCTCAAGATTTCGAACCAAATATTGTGATGATCTTTTGTTGGGCAACTTACCCATGTAACCATAGTACTATTGATAGTCGCACATTTTGAGTTCTCCATTTCACTTTCTTGGCTCTCAAACCTTGTTCTAATTGGAAACAAATACATAAACACACCATTGTTCACTATAAATATATGGAAATATTATAATATATATTATAAATTAAATGATATGATGTACATTTTTTTTTAAAGAAACGATTAGTGTTTTTTCTATTCAATTCAATCTGGTTTCAAGGCCAGAACCTTTCACATTTTCCACAGGATCATCAATTGATATGTTAAAAAAACTCCAAAAAGGATTTGCATGCTTACTACACTGATTACATTTTAGAGTACTGAGCTAACAATTCCTATTAGTCCAAAATACTCCTAATATTTCCTAAGATTTCTATGTATTTGCAATGCATAAGTTAACACAAGATTTAAACTAGCCTTCACAATCGGATCCAATTTTTGGGTTGCATTTTTCACTTTCCTTTTCCTACTGCCTTGGTTGAACAAACACTTGGACTTCCTCCACCGCCTCTTCCTCTTGCAGTTGTTGCTCTTCAACTACATTATGAGAATTTGTTGGCCCCACTCCTACTTCCTTCCACTCCTTTTTCAACGTGCTCGACCTTGTTGCCGATTTCAGATTGGCTAAATGGAGCTCCAAAGTATCATTGTTTATATGTAGCTTGTCAATTTTGGTATGCAACAAACCAAATTTCTGGTCTAATAACACCAAATGAACTCGATCCTCGGTGGCCCTCATTCCTCCCCCTTAGTCAACAAATTCAAGATGTATTCCAATGTCGCCATATGATAATCCATTTGACGAGTAAATTCTTTTTTTCTCCGAGCTGGGCAACTATTCCATAATGCAGCCAACTGCACAAATCTCTCGGCTTACCAAGTTTTTGATGAACCAATTACCAAATGCTATCAACATGACGTTGGATGATCGCTCCTTATAACCCAGTCTTCTATCCCCTCTGTTGCAGAAAATTTCTTGCCAGCTTCAATGCGCTTAACTACCTTGTACTATCTCAGACTCAGACATTCCATCCTTGGATTAAATTATTTTCTAAATCCTCTCGATGCCATTTCAATTATGTGTTGAGATTTTGGAGTAGCATCAAATGTGCTCTAGCTCCAAAATTTTGTGGAGGAGCTGGAGTACATGAGATCTCCAAGACCTAGAAAGCATTAGGAGAAATTCTATCTGGTTTAAGAGTTATTCAAATAATTAATCTTTTTAATTAAGGACCCTAAGTCTAACTTAGGAAAATTAAAAAATTAAAGTGAATTAAATTAAACATGTGATGAGAATGTTCTATGTGATGTGGATCAAACAACTTCTAATCTTAGCCGTTGACTAGAGATTAGATCATGACCGTTGGTTTTCCAATGAGAAAAGTATAAGAGAAGGGCTTGGGGTTAGTTGGAGAACACACATTTTGGTAGAGCACTAAAGCTTAATCGAAATTCTAGGGCGTGGTTTGCTAAGAATTTCGAAGGGAGTTTGCAGTGCGGTGAGGGGCAGTGTTGGCAAGGGCTTTTAATATGAGGCCAAGAATACAACAACGAAAGAGACACAACATACCCAACAGCGCAGTGGCCAGCCAGAGATACACATGCCAGCCACAGCCATGCGGAGAGTAGCACAGAGGCAATAGGAGCCCTTCAGGGCTGACGTAGACCCAGTCAGGGCAGCGCAGGGGCAACGTAAGCCCAGAGAGGGTGACGTAGGCCCTTCCAGAGCAACGCAAAGGCTGATTCAGGCCAGAAACACTGACACAGAGGGTTGAGGGATAATGATGGGGTTTCTAGTAGGTCAGAAAGGGCTCGAGTTCTGTGAATCCCGTTTGAGGGTGTGAATCAACCATATTTTCTGTCTTGGATTGAAAGAGGTATTACTATCGTGATTTTCACTGTAGAGCCAACCATGTCTGGTGCCCGTAAATTGTTTTATTCATATTCTGCATAATAATAAAACCCTCTAGAGCTAGCTACACCGATTTTCCCGCATTGGGTTTTTCGGGGAGTTTCGTTCGAAAAATCTGTCACTTTGTCATGTGTGCGTTATGTTCAGTAAATGATCTGTAAATGTGTAGGCTGAAGTTGTGTTTACTTTGCTGATTTTACTGAATAATTCATAAAATTAACTTGTAATTTAATTCAAGTAGGAAGAGTAAATCAAGACACTGCAGTAGGATTTCTAGATTCAAAAATTTTCACATGGTATCAGAGCATTGTAGATCAAGCTGAATCACCAACGAAGTGGCTGAAGAATCTTTTTTGTTGTTGTAGAGAGGCAGTTGAAGCAAAAAACATCCAGAGAGGGCATTGCAGCACCAACATAGGCCACGTGGGGCTGGCGTAGTCCTAACTGAGTGACATAGAGCCTTCCAAAGTGACACAAGAACAACTTGCGCTGCGCAGAGGCTGCGCTGAGCCAGTCTGCTCACGCAGAGGCTAGCCAGAGGGACACAATCTAGTTTCTAGTTGCTGTGCAGAGTTGCCGTAGTCTGGAAGCAAAGCTTCAGATCTTCAGAAGTTGTTGGTATGGTGGAGATTATATCGGTGCAGAAACGTGCCTAGCTAAGTTGACAAAGAGTGGGAGGAGAACAATCGCTCAATAGTTTCTTGCCAAAGAAATCTGAGGATCGATCATGAGGGTGATCGAAGAGGGCTGATTTAGAGGATTTGGTAGATTTTCGAGTAGGGAAATCAGTTGTCAGTGGGCGCAGTTACTATAGAGGGTGCCTTTTCGCTAAGGACCCTAGACCCAGGCTACTATTGAAGGCAGCAACATCAACAGGGAGAGGAGTATATGTTTCGACAGATTGTTTCTGAGCTAGATGACGCTGTACAGATTGTGTGATCAGGATAGGTTGGACAGCTTGTCCAACTTTGCTATTTAGAAGGCCAGAATCCTGATGGTCCTGGAGGCATACGCATTACGAGAGCTTGCAGAGAACGTCTTGGCCACACCAACCGATGCTGCTCTTCTCGCGAAGCATAATGAAGCGGAGGCACATGCTAAGTGATTCACCATGGACGGGGTCAAGGATCATGTGGTCCCACACACAGTCGAGAAGAAGATGGCTAATGCTATATGGACAGTGTTAACCACAATGTATCAAGGGAAAACCATCTAGAAGAAGATGCTTCTGGAGAATCATATGAGGTTATTTGTGATGATTAAGGGAGAGGAAATCGATCCTTTCCTCTTCAGGGTGTAGTCGATTCGAGATCAACTGATTGCCATGGGGGTCAAGGTGGAGGATGATGTCATGGTGAGGACCGCTCTAAATGTAGTCACAGATGAATGATAAACGTTTGTGCAAAGCATCTTGGGTAGAGAGGACCTTCCAAGCTGGGACAACATGTGGGCTATCCTCTGACAAGAGGAAATTCGTTGGATGACAAGGAGACAAGCCAGCACCAGATCCAGCAAAGTGGAGGAAGAGGAAGATGTAGCCCTTGCATCCAAGAAGCAACAAGGGAAGAAGAAAAGGGATCTATCCAAGATCCGATGCTTCAGGTGTGGTGAACTTGGATACTTTGCCACCACTTGTCCTCTAAGGAAGGACAAGGAAGCTGAATCCAAGGCTATGACAACTAAAGAAGACTATGGCTCTGATGATGATGTGGCCATGAGCGCTCATGTAGCTCGAGAGAAGAGGTGGGGCGATATTGATTTGTAGAGCAACTACAGAGTGATGGCAGGATCCTTAAGTAGCCCAACTCTTGGATCACATCTGTTCTACAAGAGCCTTAAGACAATAATGGGATGACTAGAGTCAGTGTGTGCAGGAGATCACAGTGAAGCGGAGGGCAGAGCTGGGGTGTTGTGGAGGGAGCAGCGCAATGCAGAGGCAACAACAATGTAGAAGCAGCAACGCAGAGAATGCAGTGCTTACGCAATGAAAAGTTGTAGTAGCATGGTGGCTTTCGGAGGACATCGCAAAGCAGCAACGAAGTGTTATGAAAACAACTCCAAAAAGAGAAGAAAAGAGAGATCAACGCCTTAGAAATCAACCACTTCGAGGGGAAACCTCCTTTACATTACATAAATGAACAATTCTTGGATGATTCAAATGACAAAACTTCCTTTCTATATATAGGAGTCCATGGGGTCACAATATAATCCTAATCGACCTAACAATAATAATTTAAGGGCACAACAATAACAATAGTGGGGTTTTAGGGGGCACAATAATAACTATATGGGGACTACAGGGGTACAAAAATAACAATAAGGGGGCTACACTAACATAATAAGGGATCCCACTAGTAATATAGGAACTTAACATGCCCATCTCCTTCAAAAAAATGTTGTCCTCAACACTTGAGTAGCTTTGGATGCTTATGTATAAAATTCTCATCTTCGCATGTGGAATCTTCGGTGGGTGAGTTCTTCCACTTGATGAGATACTCTGAAATTGATCAATTTTGTAGCTGTTGAGTTCTTGTTTCCGTGACTGCTTCAAGTTCCAATATGATTTTTCCTTCCTCATCAAGTTCTGGAAATATTGTTTAAACTGGAAGTTTGTCACCTATAACCTTCTTTAAGCATGAAACATGGAAAATTGGGTGTACTCGAGAAGAAGCAGGAAGCTCCAATTTGTATGCCATAGTACCAATCTTTTGCAACACCTTGTAAGGATCATAGTACTTTGGCGATAATTTATTATCCTTCTTAGCTTGCTTGAGGGACATTTGTTTGTATGGTTGTAGCTGTAAAAATACTAAGTCTCCTACATTCAAAATTCATTTTGATTTGCCTGTTATTTCATTCGATTTTGTGCCAAATTTAGGTTATCTTTTAAGAGTTGGAGAATTTGTTGTTGATGCTCGATGTGATCTTCCACTGCTTAAACCTTAGAATTTTCTTTTAAAGATGATGTGATGGACAGTGGATGATATCCATAAAGTGCCATAAATAGGGTCATTTTTGCTGCAGTATGGAAGGAAGTGTTATACTACCATTCAGCGATAGGTAACCACTTGAAATGGCACAAAGCAATGCCTCCACTTCCTCACTTTCTTGAGAGTGCATCTGCAACAACATTTAGCTTCCCTTTTTTGTAGATGATTTCAAAGTCATAACCCTGTAGAAATTATACAACATACATGTATATCTTGGATTCACCTGATCTAACAATGTACTAAAGTTAAATACTGAATCTCTTCTACAAATCTTTTGCGGAATTAAAAGCACAATCGCTAATCACATGAACATGAAGAAAGATCAATCACACACAACACATATAATTTCCTGGGGAAAGCTTACAGCTAAAAACCCCACTATCTTTTATTGTATATCCAACATGGATCATGAAACAATTACATACAAAACTCTTAGAGCCCTCCAGTACTTAGCTAATTGTCTCACACTGTCATATGCAAAAGTGACCAACACATAGCCAATTCTCAACTTCCAGACAACCTGCCTTACTTGCGCAATCCCTTATGGAATATATCCCTAAAAGATAGGATTTCTTGCCTTCTTTGACTGCGCAAGTATCATGGACACTCCAATGGGTGTTTGGTTGCATGTGTGCAACCTAATATTCCTACAACTTATAGTTAACTTACCTTTCACCTAGAACTCAATTGGGTCTCCATTCGATCTGATATGCATGCAATTAATAATAGTAAATCTTTAGTGGCATGTGAGATCATTGATTGTGAATTAATTAATATTTAATTCACTAGATCTCTCAGTAGTGTATCTTCAGTTACAACTAGCATAACTGAGTTTAACTCACTTTACTGAGTTAAATTGAATACAACCTGCATTAACTAATGCATCACTACACTTCGAACTCTGTTACAACTAGAATTACTCTGCATGCCTCACCAACTACCTTTAACTCAAAATCCACTAGCTAACTGAATTTATCACTTTCAGTTAACTGATTCAAGTCAACATTGAGAATAGATTACAATTTAATGTCCATCTTAATTAAGGGATAACCAAAATAGACATGCACCCAAAAATAGCACTGTGGGCCCCACCCTAGTCTGGGTGCTTAATGCAACTAAGCGTGGGTGTTGAAATTTTCTTGTTGAATCTCAAGAAACCCAACATCTCTGTGACCCATTTTTGTTGCTCTTCTGAAGATAGTCTTAGTTCCAAAAAGTATTTAAGACTATCATGATCGGTTTTTACCTTGAAGTGTTGTCCCATTAGGTAAGGTCACCATTTTTTTAGTGCATGTAGTATTGCCAACATTTCCTTCTCATAAATAGCTTTCTATAAATAATTTCCTTTGATTGGATGACTTTCAAAAGTAATGGGTCTTCCTTCTTGCATTAAAACAACACCAATTCCATTTCCTGAGACATCCCATTCCACAATAAAGGCTTTTGTGAAGTCTGGTGTAACTAAGACCGGTGCCAGGCACATTGCCTCTTTAAGATGTTCAAATGCCTTTGTTGCTTCAAGAGTCCATGAAAATGCATCTTTGTTCAATAATGTTGTTAGAGGTGCTGCTATTCTCCCACAATTCTTAACAAATTTGCGATAATACCCTGTTAACTTGAAAAATCCTCGCAACTGCTTTATGGTGGCGGGGAATTTTTATTCCTTAATGGCTTTAATTTTGTTAAGGTCTACCTTAACACCCTCCTGAAATACAATATGACCCAGATATTCCACCTCTTGTACTCCAAAGAAACATTTGAAGGCTTTTGCATATAATTGTTTCTCCTCCATAGTTTGAGCACCCTGTCAACATTTTGAACATGATCCTTCCAAGACCTGCTGTAGATTAGTATATCATCAAAAAATAATAACACAAATTTTTAAAGGAAGGGTTTAAAAGTAGAATTCATCAACCCTTGAATTGTAAGGTGCATTGGTAAGGCCAAAAGGCATGACCAAAAATTCATAATGACCCTCGTGAGTTCGAAATGTTGTTTTCAGAATATCTTCAGTCTTCATTCTAATTTGATGATATCCTGAACAAAGATCCAACTTGGTAAAATAAATTGCTCCATGTAATTCATCCAATAATTCTTCAATCACAGAAATGAGAAATTTATCTTTAATAGTGAGCTTATTGAGCTCTCTATAATCCGGACACATGCGCCATGATCCACCTTCTTGTGCACCAATACTACTAGAGCAGAGAAAGAACTTTGATTAGGTTGAATTATACCAGCCTCTAACATTTTTGCAATCATACGTTCAATTTCGCTCTTTTGGATATAAGGATATTTGTAAGGCCCAATGTTTGGAAGAACACTTCTTGGAATCAAATCAATAACATGATCATGATCATGAATAGGTGGGAGTCCTTTGGGAGTTTCAAACACCTTGGAATGATTGTCAAAGACTTTTTGGAGATCTGAAGAAATAGATGATTTTGATGTTGGAACTTCTAGTGAGCATAATTGTGCAATTATGCCTCGTTGTTCTTTCTTCAGAAGCTTTGTCATGGCATTAAAGCTTATTATATTTTTTGGCTTCCTTGCGATACCCTGTAATTCAACTTCCTTTCTTTCAGAAAAAAATTTCAAGAAAAGTTCTTGAAAATTAAACCTAAAGATTGTAAACACCGTACTCCTAGTACAACATCAACACCTCCCATTGGAATGGAAAGCATTGGACTATTCAATACATATTCCCCATGGTTAGCTTGATATTATGGTATTTTCCAGAGCAATTTATAGTCCCTCCATTTGCAACCTTCACTTGACACTCTGGTGCTAGGTATAGGAAGCAATTCAATTCCTTTTCTACCTTACAATGAATAAAATTATGGGTACTACCTGAATCAATCAACACTATTACATTTTTCTTCTTGATATGTCCTTCTATCTTGAGAGTTTGAGAAGTGGTAATTCCAGCCAATGCATTACAGGACATGGTCAGACTCATTTCTTCTTTCTCTAGGGTTGGTTCTTGGTGTATATCCTCTTCTTTTGAAGTTTCTTGTTCATTTTCTTTCCCTTCTTCACAATCTATGTAAATAATTTCTTCTCAACACACTTATGACCTTTAGTGTATTTGCTATTACTCTGTAGCAAATCCCTTTTGCTATTTTTTCTTCCAATTGTTGTTGTGTTAACCTTGTAGGTTGTGGAAATCTAGGAGTAGCAACACTTCCGTCTTTATAGATGTGATTGGTAGGCTTCCTTGTCGCCATAAATTTAATTTCAATTTTTCTTCCCAACTTGAATGCCTTCTCCAATGGATCAGGTTCCCAAAGGCGAACCTCATGTTGGATGTTATTCTTTAAAGTCCCTATGAAGACATCAATCCTATGTTCCTCTGGAATATCAATTACTATTATATTCAATTTTTGGAAGTCCTCAATGTGTTCCACCATTGGACCTTTTTGTTTGAAATTTATTAATTGGCTAAAGAATGTGTTGATCTTTGTATCCTCATAATGTGCTATGATTTCCTTCGTAAAAATTGACCAAGTGACAATTTTTTTATGAGAGCAAAGCCATCGATACCATACAAATGTATTTTTTTTCTAAATGTAAAGTTGCAATGCGTACCTTTTGTGTGTTTTACACATTATGGAGATCAAAATATTTCTCCATCTGTAGTATCCATGTTACGGGATCCTTGACATCAAACTTCCTCATATCGATCTTTGGAATATGGTGGGTCTTCAATCCAACATTATAGTTTATGAAATCACAATTAACATTTATTTTGTTTTCATCATGAGTTTCTTGTACTACATTTTTGCCATTATGAATCGTTTCTTGTATCAACTTTGTCAAACTTTCCATGTTTGCTTTTAGATCATTCTTCATGTCTTCCATGTTGTCTTTCATTTTTTCATCTATGTCATCCATCTTAGCTTCCATGCCATTCTTCAAACCATCCATCTTAGCTTCCATGCCTTTCTTCAAACCATCCACCTTAGTTTCCATGCATTTCTTCAAAACTTTCATTTTATTTTTTGTTGCTCTTTGCGAGAGCAAAATTTGGTGTACTTGGTCTTGTAATTTTGATATATCATGTTGCATTTCTTCCTCTTCATGAGTCATAATAGAGCCTTCTGAGGGCTTAATGGGTGTTGAATTCTTTTTAGGGGCCATTTTAGAACCCAATACTGATATCTATGCTTTGATATGCCCTTGGAATAACTTCAAACTCATTTTTCAAACAAGACTTATGCAATTAAAAAAAAAAAAAATACACACCTTTTTCTTGCTTTTGAAGAGCTCGATATTGAAACTGATGTATATCTGGAATTTCGGATTCCCAAGATTTTATCTTCGGTCCTTTAGTAACTCTCTAAATCTTCTTTCCAATGCCACAGGTTTGACTTGATTTGGATTCTTCAAGGCAAAGTTATGCCTAATCTCCTGCAACTACCTAATTATGGACTAATTCAGTAGAGCGAACTTGTACGGCGTGCCACGTGTCACCGTTTCCTCCTTCGGATCTGAAATTGATACACAGTAAACTATAGTACATGTACTTTCGGCCACTTTTTACATAATTCCAACCCGATGCTCAAAGAGAGAGTTATGATGATTTTCCCAAGGTCACCTCTTTGAGATGAAATTCGGGAGCCTGCAAAATCACTTTCACAGATCATATCTCCGAAAATATTGCGAACCAAGATCTGAAATTTTTACTCGACATTCATCAGGATTTCTTCGCAAATTGGTTTTTTCAGATTCTGAACCGTCGTAGAAAACAAGTTATAGTGAAAATGCCACAATGATTTGTTTGAAGTAGTGGAACCCTAGAATCCAAAGCTCTGATATCAAATGTTATGAAACCAACTCCAAAAATAGAAGAAAAGAGCGATCAACACCTTAGGAATCATCTGCTTCGTGGGAGCAACCTTCTTTACATTACATAAATTAATAATTTTTGGATGATTCAAATGACAAAACCTCCTTTCTATATATAGGAGTCCATGGTGTCACAATATAATCTTAGCCGACCTAACAATAATAATGTAAGGGCACAACAATAAAAATAGTGAGGTTTTACGGGGTACAATAATAACAATATGGGGACTACACGGGTACAACAATAACAATAAGGGGGCTACATTAATAAGAATAAGGGACTACACTAGTAATATAGCGACCTAACACATAGGAGCTTCAGTGATGAGATGAAACCCAACTGACTTGTCTGTCAGTGTTTGTGCAAGGGTCCTTCAGTTGCTTACTTCTCAGCCACTGAGTTGCAGTGCAACAGTTAGCAATGGCAATGCTATGGGCAACATGATGCAACAATTTGAGAGGGCGCTGCAGTACAAATGTGGCAGTGACCGTGGCATAGGCATGGGCAGCAGTATAGAAAGCAACAACAACACAGTGATGGACGACAACAGGCCAAGCATCAGCGCGTGGACCGATGCCAGAGATCAGGGAAATACTTCGGTGTGGTTGTATTGTTAGAGCACATTCCTTGCTAAGAGGGAGTGTTGATATTTTGGAGTAGCATTGGATGTGCTCTAGCTCCAAAATTTTGTGGAGTTGGAGTACATGAGATCTCCAAGACCCATAAAGCGTTTGGAGAAATTCCATCTGGTTTAAGAGTTATTCAAATAATTAATATTTTCAATTAAGGACCCTAAGTCTAACTTAGGAAAATCAAGAGATTAAAGTGAATTAAATTAAACATGTGATGAAAATGTTCTAAGTGACGTGGATCAATCATCTTCTAATCGTAACTGTTGATTAGAGATTAGATCACATCCTTTGGTTTGCCAACGAGAAAAATATAAGAGAAGGGCTTGGCGTTAGTTGGAGAACACACAATTTGGCAGATCACTGAAGCTAAGTCGAAATTCTAGGGCGTGGTTTGCTAAGAATTTCAAAGTGAGTTTGCAGTGCAGTGAGGGGTAGTATTGGCGAGAGATTATGATCTGAGGCAAAGAATACAACAACGACAGAGAGGCAACATACCCAACAGCGCAAAGGCCAACCATAGCCACGTAGAGAGCAAGGCAGAGGCAGCAAGAGACCTTCAGGGCTGACGCAGACCCAGTCAGGGAAGTGCAGGGGCAGTGTAAGCTTAAAGATGGTGACGCAGGCCCTTCCAGAGCAGCGCAAAGGTTAACATAGGCCAGAAAGGCTGACACAAAGGGTTGAGGGACAACGCTGGGGGTTTCCGGTGGGCCAGAAAGGGCTCGAGTTCTGTAAATCCCGTTTGAGGGTGTGCATCAACCATATTTTTTGTCTCCGAGTGAAAGAGGTATTACTGCCGTGATTTTCTCTGTATGGCCAACCATGTCTAGTGCTTAGAAATTGTTGTATTCAGATTTTGCATAATAATAAAACCCTCTAGAGCTAGCTGCACTAGTTTTCCCGCATTGGGTTTTTCCAGGGACTTTTGTCCGAAAAATATTTGTATCACTTTGCCATGTGTGCATTATGTTCAGTAAATGATCTGTAAATGTGTAAGCTGCAGTTGTGTTTACTTTGCTGATTTTACTGAATAATTCAGAAAATTAATTTGTAATTTAATTCAAGTAGGAAAAGTAAATCAAGACACTGCAGTAGGATTTATAGATTCAAAAATTTTCACATTATGTACCCCAAGCATGCTTGGCATACCTTGTAATTGGAAGAGTCCTTGCACATCCTTTCAAAATTAATGTATACAAGATCTAACGGCCGTCTTTCTTTAGTTTTGCATGAGAGCACTTGCTCTGGCCAGGTGGACAAGCAAACTCGGATCTCATCAATGTGACAAGGCTGCTTGAATGCTTAAAATTTAATATAGGGGCTCAATTTACTTGAATGTGGTCGTAAAAGAGGCCATCAGACCTTCATCCAAATTGTTCTACCATTATTACTCCTGAATACGATCACGTCACATATGCACTAGTTTATACCTTGGGTTTTCTATGGAATTGGTTTATCTTCTCCACCTATGTCATTTCGAACCAAATTCCCTTGTTTAAAAGCAACACCCTTATTTTCTTGCTCATCCGATTTAGTATTGAGGTGTCGCTTGATATGGAAGAACTCAATGGTTTCAAAACTTGAGATCTGCAAGCTTATTCTTTGCATGATAGGGTGTTGGTCCTGTCTCAAATTCTCCTTGAGATTGTAAACCTGTTGGATGAAAATCATCAACTTAGTGTCCATAAACCATTAATTGTCGAACTATTTTTGAGATAGCCAATTCTAACCCTTGCCACATGGCTAAATATTTGGCTTGATTGTTAGTGACGTTTTCCAACCCTCCTAGTGTATTGAATCTCTATTTGTTCTTTAGGGCTAAAGATTGTGAAAAACCCTAGATCCGGGTTCCTATTGCAACAAATCTGAATTACTTCTTCTATTATGTTTCATAATTATTTCATTAATGTGAAATATCAAAGTAATTTCTGAAGCCGTCTACACAAATAATGTTGCAGAATAAATCTAAGTGCTGAAACCATCTGAACAAAATACAATGAAAAACATCCACATTTTACACAATTATTTTTGTACTAAGTCCTTGGAAAAAACCAACTTGGTAAAACTGGTGCAGCACATCTGAGGGTTTGGATTATTAAGCAGCAAAATCTTGAGTACAACTAGGGTGCCAACATCTGGCAAACCCTTCAGAGAAATCTAGACAATCTGGTGAAAATCGTGAGATATACCTCACTCTGCAAGTCTCCGGCTGATCTGACAACATTGGTGAAGCCCTCATTGCCTCTGCGTGATTGCCTACGTTAGAACTGCGTAAGCATGCATGGGAAAGCTTGAGGAACTGCGTCACCTTCCTCTGCCACTGATCGAGCCAATCTATGACTAGATTTTGGCCCACCTGGCTGAGAAACCCCAACCTCTAGCTATCTCCAGATTGACTCCAAGAGACACTGCGCTGCTTTTGTGTGATTTCCTGTAAGGTCTGTGTCACCTCTTCAGAAAACTGCACTGTCTCTCTCTGCGTCACTACTGGCTCTCTCTGAAATGCACTCATGGTCCTCCTGACCAGTCTCTGCTTCTGCCCCTCTTTGAATTTAATCACTGAATCAAAATCACTTAGCAAACCCTACCCTAATGATTTGATTATGATCAAAAGCTTTGTCTCACACAAATTCAAAAATGCTCAATGGCTCAAGTGTCTCAATTGTATTTTCCATAGACCCGTCACCCTCCTTATATTCTTCTGTTGACCCCTCAACGACCAAGATTAAAACATAATCAAGGGTTAAGATTAACTTGGCGGTGATCCATGACTTTATCTAGAAGATTCACACTTAGTTTAATTAATACCCTTTAATTAATCAATTTCTCTAAGTTTAGACTTAGGAAAACATTAAAAAACGATTAATTAATTTAATTAAACCATTTCTAAGTGGAATTTTCCAAAACCATTTTTGGGTTTTATGGAATACATGTGTCCTAGCCTATATATAAAGTTACAAGGCTAGAGCACATCCGATGCTACCATAAATCAACAAAGATAGCCCCTCTTGCTCTAGCCACCCTTGATATGACGTACATTATAGGATTCTATTTCATATTTATAACTAACATGTTTTCTTTTCAAGGAAACAAAGTACTCCACTCTCTAGTCCATAGGCAAGAGTAAGATATTCTTCAGGACTCAAGGTCGTCTAAAAGCAAGATTTGAAGCCATTACAATAATATATTTGATACCAACTCAACATATCACTTGTGAGAATTGACATGGGTAGGGAGGATAATAATCATTCCTCCCAACTACTAGAGATAAACCCAATTGACATTTCTCAATTTTCCCCATTCTCAGTGGGAAATCAAAGTTGGAATATTGGCCAACCACTTTAGGAAAATAAAAAATTGGAATATATTTCAACTCATTGTTTGTCTTATTATCTTATTATCCTACTGCAATTACTTGAATGACAACCTATCCTTGTAGCTTCCTACTTTCCAAATGAAACTTGAGATATCTTGAGATTTGCAACCAAAAATTGTGATGATCTTTTGTTGGACAACTTAACCATGTACAACCACTTTAGGAAAATAAAAAATTGGAATATATTTCAACTCATTGTTTGTCTTGTTATCTTATTATCCTACTGCAATTACTTGAATGACAACCTATCCTTGTAGCTTCCTACTTTCCAAATGAAACTTGAGACATCTTGAGATTTGCAACCAAAAATTGTGATGATCTTTTGTTGGACAACTTAACTATGTAACCACAAAACTATTGATAGTCTCACAACCAAACGTTTGGAGTTATCCATTTCACTTTCTTGGTTCTCAAACCTTGTTCTAATTGTAAACGAATTGGGAACAAATACATAAACACAACATTGTTTACTATAAATATGTGGAAATATTATAATGTATTATAAATTAAATGATATGATATACATTATCAGATTCTATTTTTAATTTATAAATAATATATTTGTTTTTTTCAAGGAAACAAATTACTCCATTCTCTAGTCCATAGGCAAGAGTAAGATAGTAAGATATTCGTAAGGACTCCAAGCTATATAAAATTAAGATTTGAAGCCATTACAATAATATGCGATATCAACTCAACATAAACTCAACATATCACGAATTGATTGTGGGTTAAGAGGATAATAATCATTCCTCTTAACTACTAGAGATAAAACCAGTTAACATTATGAATAAATAACATACATTATTTATCTGAAATAAACAATTTTCACTATTATTTCTATTTTATTATAAAATCACAATTTACTATACAAATTGTATTTCATATATTATAACCCTCTCTTCAATCAATACAAGGAATAAATAACATACATTATTTATCTGAAATAAACAATTTTCACTATTATTTCTATTTTATTATAAAATCACAATTTACTATACGAATTGTATTTCATATATTATAACCCTCCCTTCAATCAATACAAGAAATAGGTTCGCCATGAAATTGAGTTTGTACCTTAAAAAAATAATAATGAAAATCAATATATTATGGTCCTTCGCCATGAAATTGAACTTGTGAAAAAAAAAACAACAAATGAAAATAAATATATTAGCTTTCTTCAATTAATACAAGAAGTCATTTACGTTAGCAGGTTTGTCTTGTACCAAAAAAAATGAAAATAAATATATTATATTTCTTCAATTAATATAAAAAGTCATAATAATGAAAATCAATATATTATGGTCCTTTGCCATGAAATTAAACTTTATGAAAAAAAAAACAACAAATGAAAATAATATATATATTATGTTTCTTCAATTAATACAAGAAGTTGTACCAAAAAAATGAAAATAAATATATTATGTTTCTTCAATTAATATAAGAAGTTATTTACGTAAAAAAATGAAAATAAATATATTATGTTTCTTCAATTAATATAAGAAGTCATTTACGTAATCAAATAGTAGGTTTGTCTATATTGAGTTTGTACGATTAATGAATAAAAATTAATATAAAGTAGTGTAATAGATTGATGATTAGTACTATCATCTTACGTAAAAAGTAATTAATAGTTAATTTAGAATAATACTTTCAAAACCATGTAATTAATAACTATTTTAAATTAATTTAAATATACTACCTCAATTTAAATATGCTATATAGTAGATATGAACGAATATGTAACAGATTGTTGAAAGGAAAGAGGTGTTGTTTAGTTAAGATAACAACACGAGGGTGCGAAGAGAGGGATAGCTAGGGTTTAGAGGGTTTCAGGAAGAAGCAGGGAGGGGCGGGCGGCTGGAACCCTAGCCGCCTCGACCCTTCGTATCGTGCCTCCATTCGTCTGTGTTGCTGGGGCTTTCTTTCTGTGGATGCCTCTGATGACGTCTTGTTTTCTTTGCAGTGTACTCGGGTGTTTCAACGACTTTCTGTGCATGGTCTTCTGCTTTCGCTGGCGATCTTTAGTGGTGGTGCCATTGGCCTACTCCTCTTGCCGCCACATTCTATTTCCGGTGCCCTTTTGTGCGATTGTGGCCGTGATTTATCGAGGATTTTTGTTCACCGCCGTGATGTTGTTTTGGCTTTCATGGCGGCCTTGGTTATTTGGCTTGGATCTTCGAGAACTTTCCTTTTCAAAAGTTGGGGTTTCATGCGCGAGGGATCCGACTGTCGCCTCGCCGCTGCGGCCCCTCCTCATCCTCTGCGGCCCATTCCTTATTGGCGGTATTGTATCGATGGCGGCGGGTTGCTACTCGCTGCGGCTCTCGTTGGTTCGTCTCCTTCCAGGATATTCGTGTTTGCTTTGGATGGGGCTACTTTTCTGTGGATGTTGCTCATGGGTCTGCGCTGGTGCTCCAGATGCAAGTGCCATTATTTTGGGGCTTGTACATTGGGTTTTGGGGCTGGAGATTTCTTCATCTGGGTTTCTAGCTTCATGCCTTTTCACCTCTTTCTTGGGGTGGTTGTCCCTGGGGTGGTTGTTGCCATGCCTTGCATGGTCTTGCCTATTCTAGGGCTTTATGTGGATCCTTTATGGGTTTGATAGGCCTTCCGGCCTGGTTTATATTGGCTTATTTCAGTGATTATTGTTTAGATGTATGTACCCACAGTGTTTTGGGTTTACATTTTTTGAATGATTCTTTGTAATTTGATCCATGACGTTTTTACTCTGGACCATATGCTATATGCATGTTTATGTAACATCTTTTTATCTAATAGAAAGTTGTTTTTTTCTTCTGAAAAAAAAAGTATGCCATATAGTAATTATAAATCCCAATTTAATAGAGCCTTGCATATATAATATCATATTTATATCTCTTAAAAATATATTATTATGTAAAAATTTGTATTAAAAATATAAATATATAAATTTTGAAATGTAATATCAATAAATAAATTAATTACGAATAAATTATATTTAGAAAGAAATCTAAATTTTTTATGCAAATAAATTAATTTAAATGAATATTGTAACTAAAAAATATGTTGTTATTTATTTTATATTAAATTCATTATCTAATTGCCAAGTCTCACTAATTATATTTAGAAAGAAATCTAAATCGTTTATGCAAATAAATTAATTTAAATGAATATTGTAACTAAAAAATATGTTGTTATTTATTTTATATTAAATTCATTATCTAATTGGCAAGTCTCACTAACACAACGAGATAGGCCTTGTTAGCAAAGCTACCTAGGAGGGAGGTGGTTGTGCCTTGTGCTACGAGGAGGAGACATGCTAAAAAATCCAATCATCTAAGGGCTTGTGTCCTCAGGTGACTTTGACTAGCTCCTCAAGCCACATAGGGCAAGCCTAGAAAATCCCAAATAAATTGACCAAAAAAAATCATTTTCTAATTATTAATTAAACAATTAAAAACTATCAATTTAAAAATAATATAATATAATATATGAATAACTATATTTATTATCTTATAAATTTTTATTAGTAAAACTTTGTAGTAAAAATAAATATTAAAAAATGAAGTGTAAAAATAAATTATTAATCATAAATATTTAGATTTGATAGTTGTACTCTTTATTAAATGTTATGACACTTGGTTTGGTACTTCATACAAAGACAATTTATTTTCATAAATATTTAGATTCGATAGGTGTACTCTTTATTAAATGTTATGAAATTTGGTTATAGATTTTATTGATTTTGTTGTTTTTATTATATATATATATATATATATATATATATATATATATATATATATATATTTTACATTTCAATTTTAAACTCCATGAAATTATTCATTTCATATAAATGAACCAATTAGAAAATAAAAATTCAAATTTAAAAAATTTCAAAATTATTTTTAATTTTCAAATATTTAGTTTAATCTATTTAGAAATTTCAAAATTAATTGAAATTCAAGTTTATTTTTTATTTTTTTAACTATATAATAAGATTTTATAGTTATTTATATCTATTAAAATATATTAATCTACTTATATTTTAATTTTTTTAATTAATTAATATAGTTATTTATATCTATTTATTTACATGTAAAAGTTTAAAAAAATATATATATTATATATATAATCAGTTTGTTTTATTATTTTTGTACAGGTTTGTGGAGTTATGTTTTTTTTTTTTGGGTCAAGTTGTTTGAGTTCTCTAGAGATTACTATAGGCTTGATCTTTGGTTTGAGAAACAACGATTAGGGGCATCTAAGCTGTCAAAATCACTCAGAGATTGCACCCGACCTCGGCCACACCAATCCTTAACATGGCTGTATTCAAATCGGTGACCTTCACATCACAGAGTGACTTAATAGTACACCAGATCATTGTTTATTCTACACCTCGGTGACCTTCACATCACAGAGTGACTTAATAATACACCCCATCATTGTTTATTCTACACCTCTTGTAGGTAGTGAAGTTATTCTCTTACTATTAAAGTTGTTTTTATTTTTTTTATTTTTAGTATTTTTTGAAAAAAATTGCCTTTTTTATTTCAAAAGAGATATTACACTTTTATTGTATTACTATACTTACAATTTAATTCATATGAGGCAGTCTAATTCCTTCTTTTATCTATTACTCCATGTCCCATATATACAACCTATTAAAATTAATCCAAAATATCCCTTTAGAAAAATCTTAATCATCTTCTATAATTTCTATTTAGTAACAAGTGTTTAAATCTGTCTTATTTAATCTATAATAACTAAGAAATTAAAATAGAAAATACGAAAACACTCTTTTGCATCTTTAAGACTACATTTTCAATAATCTTTAGATAATGATGAAGATCCTTTACAAGATTTTTCATACATTACTGTGTCTTTAGTGAGTTGGTGACCTTTTTTCTATTCTTATTGCATTCTATTCTCTATAGGGATAAACTAAGGATATATACAACAACTTCAACACAATATAGTCATTGATGGATGGGTGTGTTAGCCACCTATAAATTTTTGACATAGCAAACAGGGGGCTAAAAATGTTTCTGAGCCTTCAAGAGAAACATTTCCTTGAAAATCTTTCATTCTTGAAGCCTCTATATGTCTTCTGTTCCTTGAAGAGTCTTCACTGATTGTTTCCATTGAAAACCCGCTATTCTGTTATGAAGAAGACTGTTGTCAAAGAGGCCTCCATTTCCTTATTCTTCATTCTTACAGTTTTTCCATTTTCACCACTTTGTCCCCTTTCAAAATTCCTCTAAAGTCCCTCCATTAACCCCCCATCTCATCCTAAAACCCTTTTAAAACTTCACATTATCCTTTATCTGGTTTAAAAATGCCCTTTTCTGCCTACCGAAACCCTCCATTTGGCCTTAAAAACACTAAATTTTGGCCTAAAAACACTCTGTTACACTATATGAGCCTTATAGCCCCTGAGGGCTTATAGGGCTTAGCCCCTTTCTTCATAGACTTTTAGCCCCACAACCGGGTGCTAAAAAGGTCGAAAATCCCTTTAAAAAGGCTTAAAAACGTGTTCTCCGCTCTATTGGAAAGTTAAGCCCCGAGGGCTTATTCACTTTAGCCCTGTCTCCATACGACCCAAAACTCTGCACCGGGCACTTAAAAGACCAAAAGAACCTTACCCGAAACCCTTTTTTTCCTTTGTTTCATCATCCCCCGACGTTGTGGTTAGAATTGATGAGAACCATTGATCTACACAGATCAAAGGTCCTCGAATACCCTTTCCATTTCACACCCCTCATTTCATTTTCCACCACTAGAGCTACTACTATGATCCTGACTATCCAATGTATAGATCCGACGGCTGCGGTGAAACCCGATGATCCAATATGCCTCCGCCTGACAGCGAATCACAACTGTCCATCTCGCATGATTGTACGGTCCACACTCATCCCGATGATTTCACCTCCGCCGTGCATCTTCCCCCATCACGCTTGCACCTCCACTGTCAGATCTCTCCGCCCCCCATCCAACGGCCAGGAGGCATATCACGTTTTTTTTTATTTTTATGTCCGACAGATAATGGTCTGAAATCGCGCGATATAAGTGGTTTTGTTTCGCCACGTGGCGCGCGATGAATGGAATCACGTGAATTTTTCGAATTCCACTTACCACCTCCTACCCCGCGTGAAAACCATTTCTGGTTTTCCGCTTACCACCTTTTCTCCGCAACAGGTCCTTTCATCTTTTGATCCCGACCGTCGAATAATCCAAATCTACGGATCTGATCTAACTTCCCTCCCCCTCGTTTAATATTCACTTATGCCCTCATTTTACTTCTTCAACCGATCTCCGTCGTCGATTGACTTAATCGAACGACCTATGTTATAACTTCACCTCCATCCATTATTCGTTCGTCCACCCTCCAAACAATCTTACCGACGAACCTCCATTGTTGATCACTGTGGATTAGTCTGATCGAACGGTGCAAAATGCACATCGCCCCAGACCTTCACTAGACTCTTTTTTTACATTCCGCTATGATTTTGCTACCTTTTATTCATTGCATCCATTGTTTCCGTCATCGCGCCACCATTTCCTCGAGCCTCCACAACATCCTCCTCCACTCCCATTGATTTTCTTAACATGTTTATTGGGTTTTTGCAGGATTACAGACGGTGAATTCACTCTGTCTCATAGTCATAGACAGGGTTTTTCAGAGCGCAGGAAGATATTTTCAGAGCTAGAGATCTCATAGAAAAATGCCTGAGAAAGGTTTAAAACATGATTTTTATTAAAACTCGGGTTATCAACTCTTATTTAAACCTTCTTGCGCCATTAAACCTGCACATGCACTAGAAACAGTCAGTAGAAGCAGAAAAGTGTATCAGTGAAAGCTTAAAGGGTCAAAAGCATGAATTTGAAGGCCAAGAGGCCTAATCCACGGTTGCAGACTCAAAGGACACAGATGAAGACCATAATGATGATTAAAAGGCTTAATGAAGCCTAAAACACATGAAACAAGCCATATATGTGATTTAATGACAACATAACATTTTTCTCGAAGAAAGGACTATCTACATGACTTCCTCCATATTCCATTGAACACCAGAACAATTACTACACTGACAGAGGCCTTACAGAACCGTCAGAACAATAGTTATGGAAGTATGGGACACCTGCAGACTTTCTATCCACTTTATTTATTTCAGAAGGAAAAACAGAGCACCATGCAACCATAGTACTTCGAAGAACATACTTGAAGATATTGTCAACTTGACAAGGACTTCTGAAACAGGCTAAAGAGTACCAATATGTCAATGCAGAGCCATTATGCAGAGTGGGCATTCGGATACTTCCTCCACTCTTTCTTAATGAATCAATTAAGTTTACATCTACTACTACTGGTACTCATTCTCCTATAAGAACTCTTGAAAATTTCATTGTAAAAGTTGTTGGTTGTTGGGATTCTATTAGTTGATAGAACTATTATCGAGGGGAAGTAGCTAAGTAGTCCGTAATATAGTAGGCTGGGAAGAGAATTCTGATTGTAAAAGGCCACTGAGCTCAAAGTGTGTGACTGGTTTTGCACATCAATTAATCAAGCAAATTCACAGGATCCTGGTCTATATTATCGGTGATGTTTTCCTTACTGTAACTGTTTCCTTTCATGTTTATCACACTGTCCATTATTCTCAGATAAAGAACAACAAGCATAGATTAGGACATACTACTGGAAGTACCCTAAGTCTCACTATAATCTTTATCTATATGTTTTCTGCTACTTGTGTATCTAAGAGCAAATTCATCATAATTTAACCAGTATAGAAGTTGGCTGGTCCATGCTTACTGATGTATGAATTTGGAGTTTGTTTCCTTAGATGTTCTTGTTTGGTTTCAGCTGAAAGAATTGGGAAACTGGGAGATTTAGAGTTAGCCCTGTCTCACTAGGTTCCTTTTCCAATAGTTTGCCTTTCTAAGATCCCTTTGAGTGAGTGTCAAAAGCATTGAAGGTTCAAAGTCTTTCTTTGATCTTAGGCCTTACTCTGTGTTAAATCTTAAATGTTTTCTACTATTCTGAAAGTGGTTATGAGGACTGCTGGATTGTTGTCCTTGAGAGTATGCTGAAATCAGGTTTGGATTTAAATGACATCTGACCTGATCTTAAGCTACCCTTTGTGTCATTACCAAGAGTTTCCTTTGAAGTGTGTCAAAGCAGGATAGGTTCAAAGTCCTTACCTGATCTTAAGCTGCACTTTGGTTTCTTTCCTTCACCCAGTCTTAATGTTCCATTCCACCATCTATCTAAAAAGATCCTTTAGTATAGATGACTTTCCCTATGGAAACCCTTGGATAGTTGTTTTGCAAGTAATCCCATTTCATGACTCCATAGCCCAATTGATTAACCTTTCTCTTGACCTATCTTCCCATGCTGAAACATCCTTCTATTCAGTTCCTTCTTTACTTCCATAACCTTCTCAGTTAATGATCTCCAACCAAACAAACAAAATAAAAAACCCTTGTGCTTCATACCTAGCCTAATATCTCATTTTGAGCCTTAAATATATATCATTCTTTACATTTATAGAGAGATCCCTCTCTGGATCCAGGAGAGCTAGATCCTAGGATCCCAAAGTGGTTTGATGTTGTCTTATCTTTTGGTCTTGCCAATATGGCCAAAACATAGGAACCACAACATAATGGCGACTCTGCTGGGGAGCTTCTGAGTGAATTTCATCTTAGACACCCTTAGGACCTCAGAAGACCCAAAATCTCTAGTTAGATTGGTATTCAATTGCTGATGGTGGACAACAGCTTGCTTCAAACATTCAAACAACTTGCTTCAAACATTCAAATTCATCCACCTGGCGACTCCACACTCCATAAATCTCAAAAGACTAAATGACTCCACTGGTAGAAGACCTTGAACTGGTTGAGAAGATACAATGACCTCTTTTTACAAACATGGATCCAAGTATGGACAGAGAAGCAAAGCTAAATGCTTTGTGGGACAGAATGACAAGAGTGGTGAACATGTTTGGTGAAATAATAGTGAAAAGGTATGAGGCTAACCTAAATGTTGATTATCTAGAGTAGCCCATGATTTTTCCAGAACAAGAACAAACTCAAGACCTAGATAATGAGCAAGACATGTATGATGCTCAAGAATCTATATAAAATGAAGAAGAAGGTGATCAAGAACTGCCTGATTGCCTACCTATATCTTGTACTATGCTGATTAGAGAGTATCATGACCTAATGGCGAAGGCTAATAGGGAACGCTGCCTTGGGAAAACAAGTAACCACTCAAAAGATGCAGAATCTGATGTGGAAGGAGAACCAACACATATAGGAACTCCCCCTCTAGATTATAGCTCATCTCAGATTTCACAAGAAGAGTGGCATCCTGATCATATAGAAGAAACAACTCATGAGCCTTGTATTCTATCCGAATATCATCATGATCATGAGGAATTGTTTGAATCAAAAATAGGTCAGGAAACATCAGATAATTCTCAAAGTTTCCCTGCAAGCACAAGTGAGGATCTCTTAGAAGAGGCTCAAGAAGACATCCAGCCTCCAAATTAGCCAATACAAGAAGCAGAGAGCTATTGCACTTCTGCTTAAAGGAACATAAGAACACCTTCCCCTTTGACTAAAGAAGAAATAGATTAGATCATCAATAGACAGCCAGCCTCTGAAATCTTTTATAGAGAAAACACTCTTGCTCATTCATCTATTGAGTTTGATTATGCAGGTTCAGAAAGCTCCCCTGTAAATCAGAATGAAGAAAGACTTGCTGATAATCCAGTATGTCTGATTGGTAGCATTACTTACTTCAATGATTTTCCTAGTTTTGATTTATCTGATGATGATGTTTTCCAAACAGAATTTGATCTTGCAGAGCTATCATTAACAGATTTGTGGGAGGAAAATCAGTTCCATCAGCTTCAAGAAAGTAATGAGCCAAGGCAGGCTATTTATGATACGAATGAGGAGAGTTATGAAAGTCTAGTAATAGATGAAGATTCATGGAATTTTCACTCTGTTACACCTCTAATCATCAGTGACAGTTTTCATGTGATTAGAGATCAGCAGCCTTCTATCTCACAGGGTGAAGAGGAAAATAAGGAAGAAATTTTTGAGCAGTTTGAAACTAAGGAGCCTTATCTTGAAAAAGAGGAAGCAATAGAACAAACCCCTGCTCAAGAATACAGTGATACTTTCACACACTCATTCACCTTGTGCCACGATGCTCATTGTAACATCGTCATCTTATCAATTCTTATTAATGTAATATCCCAAAATTGGGAAAATCTACAACAATGAGAATATCTGAAGATATTCTAAAGTTGGAGCTTCAACAAATCATGAACATAGCAGTGTAAATCAGCTCATAATATGTAAAGGAATATCTAACCAATAGATGAATGATCAACAACAAGAATATGACCTATACACTCCTTCCAAAGTGGGGAAATGCAGCGATATAGGGCATAAAAAGGCTGTCTTTAGAAAATAACGCTATATCTATGAGAAATGGGACTTGGATCCCTTAGAATATACAATATAAAACTCACATCTAGAATTGGAGCAAAAACAAATGCTTCTAGCTAAGTTAAATAGGTCTCCCCAAACCAATGCAGCTCAATTAAGCCCAAACCCCATGACTTTGCTTAACAGAAGTTACTGAAGCATACAACGACATTATTTTAATGAGGTTTTATGCAACAAATAATAAGAAATAACATATCTGGAGTGTACAATCATCCAATGGCTGAGAAAAGTGGAGATATCTTCCTTCTTATACAAAATAAGGATAACCTGGCAAGGGTTTCATGAAAGTACAAGTATAGAATGACAGATCTGCAGATCTAGATTTGGAAAACATAGTATACTGCAGCTCTGTATATATGTAGCTAAAAATATACAAGAAAGAGAAGAAGAATGATATACAAAGCTTTTCGGGAGAAGGGTTGGCCCTTCCTCCAAGGAATAAACTCACAAGCAAGGGTTCAAACCCTGCTACTGCAACACTGGAAAAAATGATGTAGTTTCTGTTAGTGACTACACTGTAGAAGGTGGAGAATGCTTTGGCCACATGCCAAGATGTACAAGATGCTCAGAAACCTTCTTTACAGATATTGCAAAGAAAGGGAAGCTCCATCCTATGAAAGATAAACTCAGAAAGTGGTGTTGAGGACTTTCCACTGCAACACCCTGCAACACAACGTCTCTTGCTACAGGAATAACGCTATAGCTGAAGGAAGATGCTTGGCCTCAAGCTTGAATGTGGAAAAATGAAGTACAATACTCCTTCAAGAGGCCTCTCAAGAAAGGAGAAGGATTCCTAAACAAGAGATCCTTGTGCTAGACAACACTGCAACTTTGCTAAACAACAAGAGAATGCCAAACAGTCTAAACAGACCAAAATGAATAATATCCAAGCTAACCCCAAATGGCTGCCATCCTCTTCCTTATAAACTTTGTGAGCCTCCTCACCTTGGGTCCCACCCATTAGGGTTTCCAACTTCACATGAGCAATCTTCCTCCAAAATTAAGATGTACCTTCATTAAGGCCACTCCTCCAGACTGTGCTGTTTGATTTGGTCAAGGTTGACCTCTTCAATCTGCTTCATCCCTTTTCACACTCAAGTGCCTTCAACCCAGCTCTCAAATGTTTGTCTCTGCTGATCCTTGTTCACACTGAACTAGTTACATTGATGATCTCCTCTTCTTCATGCATGCATGTTGACTTAGTCAAACTTGACTTTGTCCTCATCCATTTTCCCCTGTTCACACACACAAGTGTAAAATCCAGCTACTGTGATGATCTCCTTTCACATTATGATGGGTTTTAGTCATGTTTTTATTATGCATGGGCCTCCTTAACCATTTATTCAACTCATAGGTGATAAAGGAAAAATTTAATATTCCAATTAGCTGCAAGCTAATTTTGGAATATTACAATTAATCAATCATTATCCAATATATTCTTATATATTTTTGTAGAAATATTTTTCAAATTGGTAATGAACATGATTTTGTTTACTAGCTTTGGTATTGGAGTCATTGATTTAGACGAGGTGTAAGTTAAAGCCATAGATTATTCTAGCATCAAAGCTACGAGTTAAATCCATATATTATTCTAGCATGCAAGCTATTTCATTTTCTTGTATAGGCCAATTTTCAGTTTCTCTTTCATACAACACTTCAACATATTAGTGGTAAATTTTTTGTACATTGCACTGTTGTACTTGTTGCCATTTTTTACTTTTGCCTTGACTTTACCCCATATAATAGATCGAGCCATCATTGTTTTCTTTGTACAAACCATGCCAATTAATTTACTTTCATCATTTGCTTTATCACTATGGCTAGCCCCATATGTTTTCTTGAAATACCCCAACCTCCTAATTCTGGGGAACATTAAGCACCATGATATACAACATCGAATGCTGTTGGAGGCTGCATATGCATTGTTGGATTTGAAACAATTCAAATTCGACGATTCTTCAAATCCGATGATGCAAACCCACCCTCCAGTAGCATTCAATGTTGCATAGCATGGTGCTTAATGTTCCCTAGAATTGGGTGGTTGGGGTAGTCCAATAGTCAAATCCGACGATATTAATAGTATATAATTATTATGCTTTTGTTAATATTATACATTATCAATACATTATTTATTTTATAATATCTATTTACATTTATTGTATTTATTTTATGATATCTATTACATTTATTGATTGTGCACAAAAATATACACTTCTCACTAATATTTTTAACCTTTTCCTTGTAATTCCCAGTTAACCTAGATCACATGGTACGTTATGTGGCATACATGGCTTATTATCTTATAGTTCCCCTAGGAGGCCTATTTTAGGGCCAAATTTCATATAATATGATTTTCTTTGGGACATTTAGCTTCCAAAGTTTACTCCATCACTAGACCATGTTTTTTGGAATTGAAGAGAAGTTTTCTTGGTGTCCTGAGTGTCGCTAAATAATATCTCAGAGTTTGTTTTTTTGGACAAACTATTATGAGATTCCTCCTAACTTAGTTAACTTGGCTTATCTTCACATTGTTTACACAAACATCCCAAATAATGGGATATTCCCCATCCAATTCTTTCTTGTACACCTTTATCCACCACCACTATTATGTTTTTGTACTCCCCAAGTATACCCTTTGATTAAGATTGCAAATCCCCTTGATTTCGACAACCTTTCATAGGTTTTAGGTAAACTATGCTCATTCTTGCATCAATAGCAATGATTTACGTGGAATGTCACTTATACCCCTTTCCCTACCTTCCATACCAAACAATTGCCTATCAATGCAAAGGATTAACTAAAGCATCCAATGACTTGATACATTTTTATAGACTTCATTTGACTCTTAATTCCATTTTATTATTCTAGGTTTATCTACTTTTGAATTCTGATACTTTTCTAGAAAAGTTCCTAAAATATAACTATGATTCCATAATTTTTTTATTTTATCTAATTAATTATTATTATTATTATTTATTTATTTTATTTTATTTTATTTTATTTTTTATTTATTTCTAATTTTTAATTTATTTATTTTATTTTTATTTTAATTTATTTTTTTTTTTTTTTTTTTTTTTTTTTTTCCGCTAATGATTTCCCAAAACAAAAAATTCTTCAATCCCCACCCACCTTATTCTTTAGGTTTAGCTATAACTTTTGACTTGACCATTGAGAAACTTTTTGTTTGTGTTTTTCTTGTTCAAAGGAATTTATTCCCTCTAAGGTCCATTTTGGAATATACACTAAAATATGCCAAAACATTGAGATTTCTTTAAGAACTAACTTAAGCAATTGTATTCAATCACTTGAAAGTTGTATGCTGCACCAATTTTTTTATTCTTGCCAATTTTTTCTCAGTAGACCATTCCTGATCCTTTCTCCCATAAACGTTAATGTTAAGTGTAAATATAAGACATCAGAATCATTCATTCAAATTGATACTTTGGAATGGGAATATGTAAAGGTCCCATCTCTCAACCTATGTATTCATTCTAGAACAAGAAATGACTAATTTTATGACATTAACTTCCATTTTAATTACTATTGTACTATATTGATCCATTATTTCCTTCATCTTTCTTGCTCCACTTAGTGCTCCTTAAAGAATGCTAAAAAATCATCCATAACAAATCAATTACAAATAATTCTCTTATATTGACTTTGGAGATTACGCTTATGATTTTGGCTGATTTATTCCTTTAATTATTATGGGAAAGAACAATGGAGACAGTAAGGATCCCTGCATCAACCCTATTGTTGGATTTGAAAACCTTGAAGCTGATCCATTTATAAGCACTGCAATGGATGCTGATTTCACACTTCATTATCGAATTTACCATTGAAAGGAAGAAACCAACTTGCAAAATAAACAATTTGGTATATAACCTATAGGATTTGTCATAAACTTTAGACAAATCTAGATAAATCTAATTTCATAACCACACATGGGTATTTTTGTGTTCTCATAGCACGATTACCCTTTTGTGCTATCCTTCAAGTTGCATCATGGATTAATACACCTTACGAAAACTTGAATTCTTCCTTTGATATCCTTTCGCGAATATATTTTTTCTTTTTGACTACAATTTTTTGGGCCAATCTCTCTCTCTCTCACTCTCTCTCTCTCTCTCTCACACACATACGTTAGAGATTAAAAATTTGCATTGAAGGCTCCCACAAATTTCCTTGTACTCTTGACCTTTTCAATTACCCTTATCAGATACTGTTCTAGTGGCTAAAAGGATCCTAGGTAAAATTCCATTAACCTTCCATCATGCCTATGGATTTTATCCTTTTTTCATGGATGCCAAGGCCCCTTTTATCTCTCTCTTAGATAAATCTCCCACAATCATTTGGATCCCTTCTTCTGTTACAAATCTAAACAAGTGTGATGATATTTTTAATATCTTAGAAATGTTTGCAATGCTGAGGTATGCACATAAAGACTAGAAATAAGACACACTCATATTTTCTACGTCTTCAATTTTTTTTCCTTTTCTTCATATACTCTCATAATCTCCCAAATTGTGTTGATATTTTCCCTATTATTTGCAAAATTATGGAATAAGGTTGTGTTTTTAGTGCTTTTTCCAGTGACAATTCCCTATTTTTTATCCTCCACTTTTTCTCCCTTTTTTCCAACAACTTTTACCTCACATTTTCCAAATGTTTCTCTTTTCTCTTTTATATTTTAGCAAAAAATTTCTGTTGAATTTTGTTTATACATAGTAGATAAGTTGAATTCTGGTTCCTTTAATTCCTTATCAAATTCATTATGTTTCTTTGAATCTCACATTACGACTATGTTTTTCTCTTTCTTTAAGGCCTTTGGAAAGTGGAAACATGTAGATTTATTGAAGGATTATATCCTCTCCATTCCTAATTTATCAACTTGATATTAAATTCTTTCTCTTTTCAGGGTTACACTCAAAGGGTGTTGTTGGTTTTATATCATTTTTTATTACTATAGAGAAAAATTAATAAAAGATTTAAACCCCACTTAGTTCAACCCATGTTTCTATATTCTCAACCTCCATTTTACAATTTTTAAACACTAGGAACCTATCTAACCTCTTAGATACTTCCTTCTTCAGTTCTATTATTCTTCTAAGTGGTAAAATTTGGGATGTGATCCACATCTACTATTTTTGGCTCCTTATTCTTATGCTTGAAATAATCAACAAGTTTATCCTTATGTGTAGTTGTATCCCAAACCTAAGAATTACTTAAGTTTAAATCATACACTATAATTATATTGTCATGATTAGTAACTTCTAAAAAAAGAATCATTCTAAAGTGGCTTCTTATCATCACATAGGCCATAGAAAATTATTACTCTTAAAATTACCCTATTCCCAATTGTATAATTTGAACAAATTCTCGTTTCAAGAAAATATGAGTTTGGTAAGTGGATATTATTTTCCACCTAGGCCCCATTTTCAGTAAGTGCTAGAAAATCCCATCCTCTTAGTATTTTTCCTAGAGGATTTACCATCTTCTTCCCTCCCCTCATTATTCCTTTAAACTAATATAACCTATGGCTTGGTTTCTTATACCAACATTGCCAAGGTCAATCTTATTAAAGGGTTGTTCAATCCTATAACATTAAGATATCCCTTGATCTAAGGATTCATTTCAAGAATTTTTGTTTCCCTCACTATATCTCCTTCAAGTCTTTCTGCTATGCATGGCACAATTACAATTTTCCCCATTGGTTATTTGAATGCATTTCTTAAATAAGATCATACCCTAATCTTCTTTCTCTACTTTCATTAACACTTCCATGACCCCCCTTTTGAGGTCGTAGTTAGTTTATTGAATTGAACTAGTTACGGAAAATTTCCTCATGGCAATGTTTATAAAGGATAATGAAGAATAAGGACACTACAAGAGAAATTCCAAACCTCCTTATAATATTCCTTTTCTAAGATATTTTTAATATCCCAATCCCTTTTGGAATATTAACTCCTTCCTTCTTCTAATAACCCTTAAGCACTTGGATTTTATATACATCCTTTACCTATTCTAGATGTAGTGAATTATCCTCTAATTAAAAACTATCTTCATTTGAAATTAAAAAAATAATTTGTTTGGATGGGGCTGAACTTATCGGGTCTCTCTTTCTTAACTATATTTGTCAAGAATGCCTTGAGCTCTCTTTGGATTCTTTTCTTTTATATACATTGAAACTTTTATTGTGCCTTTCAACTTTCAACTTTTCTGCACTTGTCTTTCATTTGGTTGGGTTCCAACTTGTTTCTTCTCCCCTTCTATAAGGTTAAATTCTCCTCCACTTATTTACTTTGATGAGGGAATGTTATCTTACACACATTCTCCAACCAAAAAATGCATTCTCCTACAACACATCTATATGAGCATTTTTAGGTAGTCAAGGATTTGCTTATGCGTTTGCTAACCTATTGCTATCTTTGTGCAATTGAGGGACCTTCATTTTATTGGGGGAATTTTGAGGTCTAAAATGAGTCTCTTAAAAGATATAATAAAAAAATGCGAATTAATCATTTTGTGGGCTATTACATTACAATCCGTATAGCTACGATCAAATTAAATTGAAGAGATGTTTGAAAATAAAATAAATAAAAAATCTTCAAATGATGTAATTAAAGATAAAAATACCTTTAAAAATATGAATTGCTTTAAAAAAAATTATAGTACTAATAAGGTAATATTCATATACTAAATAATAATGTAGCATTTTTTTGAATATAACCTATATTATGGAT
This sequence comes from Pinus albicaulis, assembly GCA_034641835.2. Classification (NCBI taxonomy): domain Eukaryota; kingdom Viridiplantae; phylum Streptophyta; class Pinopsida; order Pinales; family Pinaceae; genus Pinus; species Pinus albicaulis. The sequence goes on along the minus strand of CM076583.1, from coordinate 1,228,015,800 downwards.
CACACATTCATGTTTGTATTATTATTATTATTATGCAATTTTAAGTTTACGGCTAAGCCATACACCAAATTGGTGTATGAGACCTCCTTGTTTGTGGGACAAGGGACCCACCTTCGCGCATCGATTTGAATGCTAAGTCTACGAAGGCATACATACTCTAGCCCCCTCTGGTTTTGAACCTGTGACCTCTTAGGAGAAAACACATGCTCTTAACCATTAAGCCCACTCAAACCGTATTAGAAAACACATGCTCTTAACAAATACTACTCACATACTAAATAATGTAGCATTTTTTTTTGAAAATAACCCATATTATGTATCACACATTCATGTTTATAAATATAAAAACTAAGGTATGATGGTTTATAAATATAAAAACTAAGGTATGATTAATTAAAAATTATTGCATGGATTATATTTACAAAGTCAAACTAATATAGAGACACATAAACGAGATATGTAAACACGGGGTATAAACCATTTATCCATATCTTAATTTAATTAATGTATAGAGTGTATTCCATGTATTTTGTATATTAGTTAAATTAATATAAATATTCATGTATTAATTTAACATAATATGTGGGACCATATAATCTATATATTAATTAAACTAATATATTGGTACATATATGTATTAATTAACATAATATATATGAGTTTCCATATATATATTAGTTAAACTAATATATTGGTACATATATGTATTAATTAACATAATATATATGAGTTTCCATATATATATATATTAGTTTAATGAATATAGCATGTGGTTTCCAATGTACTGCATATATTATTTAAATTAATAATCGTGGGTTCACACATTAATTTATGTATATTAGGTTGAATATATATTTATATAATAATGTTTTTTTATTTTTTTTATTTTCTATTTTATAATATAAAATTCTATTTCAATTTAATTAGACCATAAAATATAATTAATAGGTAAGACTCTATGTATTTATGTTTAAAAAAATTAAATTTATATTAAAGAATATTTTATTTAAATTATTTTATTTTATTAATAGTTTATATTATATTAAAAAATAATTTATGAATATTTTACTGGCAACATTATTAAGATTAGCTATGGGTTATTATTGATCATTTATAATGTGCAAAATAAACATTTTTAAGCTAATCTTTGGGGATGCTATCATTCTCTAAAATGTGATTAGTTTTTGTAAAATTGACTTGATAGTACATTTTGTTTGTTTGTTTTGAAGCTCACTTTTGACTCTAAATTTCCCTAATGTTGTTTATTTCTATAAAGCATTTTTGCAATTGTTCTATTTATATTTGTCTTAAAGGAGATGTGCACATCCAAAGTCTCCACAACGTTGTCCCTGATACCCATGAGAAACATTTTTGAACAACATCGAAGAGTTAATCCTAGAAGGTTAACATAGACTATAATTTTTGATATGGGCTCTACCCTAAGAATCAAGTAGGGGTGCCATCTTGTCAACACTAGAAGGGACAAACCCCAGTACCATTGGTGCTTCATCATACTTTCATGTTTTGATTTCATTCATAGAATGATCCTAGCCATCTTTGTGGCATAATATGAAAACTATGATAATAGTCCATAATTAATGCCAAATTTACTCTTATTCATTCTGAGATGGTTTCTCCCACTAATTGATTCCCATGGAGTTACCCTACTAAGGGCAAACCTTAATATTCTATTACCTATTCTAGATACAACTCCTCTCCAACCACTCATAATCCTCACAATATCCTTCCTTTTATTTACATAACATTTAGATCTCCACCCCTAAGCTGGTCACCCCCCTGCTTACCTTTGTTCTCCTATGCCCCCAACTGTTTAAAGACTCCAATTCCAAACCACTGTGCACAAATTTATCTATCAACTATGGAAGCATATTTATCTACATGTGGCTAAACCCTATCTTGATTCTCATTCTCAACATTACAATGAGTTTATATTTGTGGGGTTTGTAGACTTCTTGCTTCCTTAGTCATGACATTGTTCATCATCCCTTTTCGTAGAACCCCAAAAGAACCAACCAAATAACATCCAATTTTATTTAAGAAGATCCAAAAATTATATCAAATGACATATTATGGATGAATTTAAATGAGGAGTCACGAGTTAGGGTTTCCAACCATATAACTAGAGGGAAAGCCCTACAAGCTCCAATTGTGGAACTATTGTGTTTTTGTTGGAAGACTGAACTAAGTTGATGCCTTTTAGAGTTGACATGTCTAACACATCTATTTTATTCTAGAAATCCAAACCATGAAAACCATAAAGATTTTTCTGTATATATATTCTTTGCAATATTATATTATAATATGTATATCTTACGACATCCATAAATCACCAATCCATTTACCCTGGATTATAATAAACTATAATTCCTTAACATTAATTAAAAAAATATGGTCCAAACCACCATGCACCACAAACCGCTAAAAATGAAAATCGTGTGCCAAAAACTGCCAAAAATAAACACAAAAATTGCCCCATTTTTTTTTTTTTTTTCTCTGAAGGTGCTAACCCCGAACCCGCATTAGAGAGTTTCTGTCCCCCAAGTTGGGGAAGGATTTCTCCCCTTACGTCCCCTTTGAACAAAGAAGGATACCACCTCTCTTGTGATCCCCCCACTAGACTTGACACAACATACAATGCATGGGGGTATTGTGGAAAGGATATAACATATATCCAACAACAAGAGACCCATATGTGCAATGATTTGAGTATTGTTGTCTACCTAGGTATACATACAATTCTAAAAAACAAAACACATGCTATTAATTATTAAATTAATTAAGTTGTATAACTTTAAAAAGTTAGTAAACTAATAAATTTTAGCATTGTACATCTTAAAATAAATTTAAATTTTATATGAATTGATTTATATAAAATAATATAATAATCCAATGTTGTTAAAAATTTAAAATATCAATATTTGGCATGAAATTGAAAAGACAAAAGTTGTACAAATTTGCTCCTTGAGAAATTGCTAGAAATAACACAAGAAGGTTTTATGAATACGATAGAACCCTTTATTCAATCCACATTGAATGCAGCTAGATTCACTCCACATTGAATGCATTTAAAATTTCACAATGATTGATGCAAAAATCACGAAGATATTCTTTTATACAAGGTCATTGTATGAATAGGATCATAGAAGGTTGAATGTATAGTTAAGTGTGCACAACGTTTGGTTGGTATATTGAAATTTGATGATTCAATTGCTATTTGGAAGAATTGTGGAGAATGGGTTAATAAATAGTTAAATTGTGTGCATAAGTTTTGATATGTTAACTATGATTTAAATGTTATTTGGAAAACGGCTTATTATTTTAGATTCTGAATGGTTATGAGAAAATCATGTTTTAATTATTGTTATAAAATTTTCTTAAATTTTAAACTGAAACAAGGCTAAAATTTTCACTATTTTGATATTATATTTTTTAAATGTGTAGTTTAATTAATAGATATAATAATGATTTTTTGAATAATTTTTCTCATCAATTTTGTTCAAAATTTGGTAGAGATTTTTTAAAATTATAAGTTTAAGTTGTTTAATTTGCAGAGATCAAATGTTTTAGGAGTATTTTAGGGTGCTGAATCCATTTATGCATTCAAAAGCGCTTTTTAAACAATAAAAAATCACAAACTTACTAAAAATTGTATTGCCAGATTCCGACCAAAAAACCATTTCATCTATTAAGTAGACTACACCTTTTTAAAAGTATTTTAATAATTGTTATAGATTCTTCAGTATACTTAGGATTCATGGAAAATCATGAATCATAGCAAGGTTCAAGTTTAGGAGTATGGATTATAACAAGTATGGATTAAATTTCTTTCTATTTACTTCTTTCCCTTAAACATAGGATATCCCCATTTTTTGTGGCGATGAAGTGGAAATAATACGAGAGAATGACCCATACATGATAAGGTATGACATTGACAATGAATGCTATACATGGTGGAAAAATGTTGATTCCAACTTAAAATCGAATCTCTATTTCTAAAAAATTGAAAAAATATTTTTGAAAAAAATGGAATAAGGAAACAAAAAAATGAAGAAAAAATTCAAAGATGAATTAAATACAAAGAAGATATTGTGAAGAAATATGTTGAATATTCCAAGGTGCTTGATGAAAGTAAAAGGTTAAAAGAAGAAATTTTAAGAGATGATAAAGAAATTCAAAGTATAAAACCATAGTTGTACCTTTCTTAAGAGATTAAAACCTTAAATTATGAGCATAAAAGATGTCAAACTAAAGTAGATCACAGATAAATAATTGGTTAGGAGAATGGAAAATCATTGATAAGAAGTAAACTGGTAGAATTGAGAAGGTGTTGCATACAGAGTTGACTACTAAAAGGATTGAAGAAGAGATCTACAAGAAAGTTGAATAAGCCTTAAATAGAGGCCACTTCAAATCAAAATTTCAAATGAAGAAAGAAGTGATGGATAGCATAGCACTTTAGTGGTAAAAGGAAACATAGATAGAAAGGTCATAGGAGATGATAAAAGAAGCGTCGATAAAATCTAGAATAAAATATCACAATATAAAAAAACTCAATAATAAAGTCTCTCCAAAATTAGTGTGAATGAAGAACAAGTATATAGGATAGAGTGAGATAGTAAGCCTAAAGAAAATATTGAAGATATGTAAGAAGACAAAATCAAATCCTACGAATACTGAACCATATGAACAAACTCATAATTGGGAAAGTTTGCAAGCAAGAAATATGCATAATGACAACCACATTTTTTGAGAAGAAAATTGGAGAACAAAATATATTCATGGAATCTAAATAATGACATAGCAATGTAATATTTTTTTAAAACCGTAACAAAGAAATTTTATATTAAAAATTCTTTCTTGGGAACATGTCCATACAAATAATATTACAAAAATTGTAGCTGAGGCTACTGATGTATTTTATGAAATGTTTCCTGAGTTCTATACAACATTAGAACCTTGCAATGGATTGACTTACAAAGAGAACATGCATGATTCCATGGAGTCTCCAAAAGTTTTTGAAATTTTAACACACATATAATACATTAAAACTAGACTTTAGGAAAAATGGATCATCATTACACTCGTTGCATCCTCCATGGGAGGCACCATGTCATTTATATCAAAAAGACGATTTTTTGAAGTACTTATAAGGACCTCAAGGGAAGAAGAATCAATATGTAGTTGGCACAAATATATTTGGAGACTGTTCACTTGTTGATGAAGAGAGGCTAGCTCATCCTCATAGCAACACATCTAAATCACGTGTTCCATTAGCAATTCCATTTCCACTTTCAAAGTGGAGATCTTTTGGCTATGCTGAATTTGTAATTGATAAAGGTCCTATTCCAGCTGACTAAATTCTTCTACCCGATTCAGAAGACATTCTTTCCTTGTCCTCCTCAAAGCCATAACTTTTCTAATCAAATGAAGAGAGGAGTAAAAAAATGGAGATCTTTGATTTTCTACCCAGGGAAGATTGGAGACTAGCTAGCCAAAATTTATTTACCCAACACCAAATGTTAATACCATCAACACGCTGAGAGAAACCTAAGATAGATAATGTAACATTTATAGGTAACCTTGATAACTGATGATAGTGCTCTTAAACTAGGAAGAACTCACAAAAAACAGAGGGGGATTGGAACATTTAACATTCCCTAGAATATTCTTCCCCGTAATTATTAGAACCAGACCGAGAAACAATGAAATCAAAGGGGAGAACAAAATTTCCCCCTTGAAACCCTACTTCTAGGAGGAGAAACTTGCAGACTAGACTAACAACATAGAATTTGCAAATTACCACCTTCATTTGCTGAGGAACACTACCCATATTTAAGTTTGCATGCATATCACCCAAATTTAGACGACAATGTTGTGCTAACATAGCAACACTGAATAGAGGAGGACATAAAATTATCATACCTAATATTTCCCACAAGTGTCGCAAAGGATCCAACCACCAATACACCTAGTACACACTTGATAATTCCCATTCACATCAGAATTCTAATAATATAATGTCACTACTAGTTCCAATATTTTGGCTTCCCACAGATCCATTAAGGATAACTCATGCCAACTATCAACTAGATCCACCAGGATCAATACCATCTTTGGTAACCTCTTCATGTACCTTTGCACATTCATTACATCCTAGCTAAACCAACCTTCACACCTACTACTATGATAATATCTCATGTATGAGCTCTTCCATTTCACGTGGTGCATGGATGTTTGTTAATGGAACCCAAACCATTGCTTCATACTCATGCACATCTTCATGGGAGACTCTAAAGTCGTTACAAAATTTTGCCACCCAAAACAACCCGTTCTGAGCATGCACATGGCCATGTGATTAGGAGAAATATTAAGTGCTCGTTTATGATAAATGAATCCAACTCCAACTTAGTTGCCCTATTTTCCATTTGATCCATAATGAGGTTATTATTCCAACAAATGTGGAAATAAATGAATTCGGTGAACTAAGCCAGGAGATGACTGATTTAGAGAAAAAATGAATTGAGTTGTAGATCCCTAGGACTAGTGCCTTTCCAAAGATGCCCTATTATCATTTTTGAATCAACAACTATTATTGTCCTTATGATTCCACGAGCTTTGGTTATATATGAACCTTGAAATAGATCATAGGAATTAGCTTGATTATTAGAATCCTACTCGAAAATCCAAGAAAATTTGAGTTGGATTTGTCCTTCGGGGAAAATAAGTAACCCTCCCTGGCCCGACATACAACAATATAATATAAAAAATCAATGCTTGCAAGTAATTGGAAAGGTTTATATGGACATACATGTGATCAATAATTGAGTAATTATATAAATACAACCTAACATGATCGAGAACAATGGGAATTGAATTCCAAATTTATGAAGATTATATAGGTGGGCTTATCTTATATCTTTTGGATGCAACATTTTAAAAAAAAGGAAAATTCCTATGGTCTTCTAGCCCATATAATGGGTCATTTATACAAGTAAATAACCAGTTATATTGAAATTAGGTCTACATGAGTAATGTGTGGTAATTAGACTATATAGGAGACTGTTGTAATAATTCACATGCACAATTGTATATGATTGTTACCTTTAGGGTTAATGGGAGTTATTCTCTTAATTTCCTATGAGTATCCTATATGTTATCATTATTTTTCTTGGGTGATATGGTTCCGATCTATATTTGGACCATTATATGTTTATTATGTTGTTGTAGGTAATTTGGATCATAAATTTATTTATTTCTTGTAGGTTTTTAACCTATTAGAATGATAGATATAAAATTTCAAGAGTGTCCAACTTTCCTTGAATGTTCTTGATAGACATACTTAACTATGATTCAAAAATGCAATAAAATTTCTGTACATAAGTAAACAAAAATTGGCTTGATTTAATCCATAAACAAAACATAAAGAAAGCTAGATTTCTAGTAAGAGGAAGAAAGTTGATGGGTCACCAATTTTCCTTGCTATCAATCTTAATGAATTCATCATTTTGGTTGGATTTACTCATGTTGTCTTCCCCATGTTCATGGCATGTACTAGCTTAGGCCATGGGAATTATTTGTTTTATTAATAGTTCCATAGTTGACATCATTGTTGTTTTTCACTAGCATACATTCTATTTTATTGAAATTATTATCTGTTCTTTCCAACCATCAATTTTCTTGTCTTAATGTTGAAATGCTCTTCAAGGAGAATGTTCATCGTTTCTAGTTTAGATATTTTCTTGAGGGTTAATTAAATGGATTTACATGATCATCGATATGAGTGTTAATTTCTCAAGGTATTTAATATAAGTTATTAAATGTTCATGTGTGTTCTTAAAGAATATATTTCCAATTCCTCTAGTTTCACTTTTAGTGCAATTCTATCCTTCTTGAGTTTTCTTTTGATCACAATTTTATCCCATCAATAAATAACTTACATTGAATAAAAAACTTTCCTTACTCAACCACTTATACACAGAGCAATCTATCTGCCACGATTATGGTTTTTTTGTTGTAATGTATTGTCCCCTTTATACACCTTTAAATAGTAAATTGTCAATAAGATTTTCTCATGATCCATGCTAGTGCCCTTGTTTATATTTGATTGCCCTTAAGATTGAATATTATTGGGTGTTAATCATATTGATTATTTTATTTTAATTTCCACATTGAGAGATATTGTTATGATAGATCTTCAGAGTAAGAACCATGTTTTTTATTTATTTATTATTATATATAATTGAAATTTTGATTAGGGATATTCACATCCTCAATATGTGAATGAAGCTCATGCTTAGAGGCAATTTTGAGATGCATATTTTTTTTGAAGTGGCAGGGGGATTGCGTGTCCTACAAGGCAACATGTGATGTGACACCCTCTTATTCATAGAAGAAAAAAGTTTGCCTATGTTACCGCTGATCAAGTGACACAACTAAAAGGTGAAGGTACATACTTTTGAGGCATTGATTTATCATTATTAGTAGCTATATGGGATTATGGGTCCCTAGATGATCCTTAATATTGTGAATGGTTAAGTGTATGAGAGTCAAGATGGATCCATACAAATAGATATGTCTATTAGAGAGGAAGATTGTATCAACTTGACACTCCTAGATTGATTATATTCCTCGCTTTTAATTTCTCTTTACATCTCCTAGAAACTTGATACTTCTTATGAGATGCTTATGGGATGGAGGTTTTTACATCTTCCTAAGCTTGTCTATCAATGATCTGTGAGAGACATCCTTTAATATGTCTAATCCTTTTATTTGTCATGGAGTTTTCTCAAATGAAACATTTGTAGATTTTTGATGCTAATCTATCTTTCCATTTTTGTTTCATATATATATTTACAAGGTTGAAGGTAAGCACAAACCCAACCACTTCATAGTTTACATGAATTTGATTATTTGTTAAAATTTTCTTCAAAATAGGAATAATATTATGTGAAATGTACCATTTTCTTATTGGTAATTTGTAATCTATAATAACCTATAAATGCATTTTCGTTCATGGATTGAAATATATTTATATGTAATTATACCCTTGTAGGAACAATGATCAATTTATTAGCTATTTCATTGAACTGCCATTGTGATTAATTATTATTTATGTATATTCTATTTATTTATTATATACATACTTTCTATAAGTCTAATGAAAAATATGTTTAATGAGCAAAATTTGAATTTATAACTTCATATTTCTTTTTTGGTAATAAAAGGAATAAAAAACTGATTCGGGCTCGTACTTGCGTGACACAGGGTTGTTTCCAATCGCTACCACTATACCTCTGGTGCCTACAACTTGTCATATTCTATTTAGATTGGGTTACTTTCAAGGGATTTTAACCTTCGATCTCTTAGTTTACACAATAATCCATATCACGATGATTTCCAACTAAACTACACCCCGAGGACTATTTATATCTTCACATTTATTCACAAATGAAAACCCATTTACTAATGGTGTTTAGGTGCATATCATTACAAGATTGCTCACTATAATCATTTAGGGATGGAATTTATAACATTGAATCCTGTTGTAAATATTTAATTTTAGGGAATTTATCCTCATACAATCCTCATCCATAATTAACAAAGGCATGATCAATTTTATTATACTGCCATTTTGCTAGAGTAATCATTTAAACCGATTATTATGAATTTTTGTATTGAAGCACTTGGGATAATACTCAAAACATTCACTACCTATCCAATTTGTTTGGAGATGTTGAGTTCAGATCATAACAATCTATTCTCATATGTTTATTTAATTTTGTAAACTTATGTGTCTATTGCTCAATAAATTCTAGAAATAGAAGGAATTTACATACATTCTTAATGGATATTTTAGTAGTTGGTCTGTATTACCTTTTTTTTGTGGTGAATTGAAATGGGCATACTTATGTGAGTAACAATGTGGATATTTAATCACTGAAGGAATATTTTCATGTCTATGGTGTATTATGGATTATTCTAAAACTAACTAAATAGCATGGATGTTCTGGGATTTCACTTTATGTATTTTAGACTATTTTGGAAAAATATTGATATTTCTTCTATTTGTTTTTTAGAAAAAATTGAATCATTTTTTTTATCAATAAATTCCATGTTTTAAGTTAAGTGTCTTCACTTTTATTTGAAAGCTTAATTATTTCATCCAATTAATTTCTACAAAACTAATTCACATGCTTCTTATTTTCTCATGAGAGTTACATCCTAGGATTGTGCATTTATTTCAACCTTTTTTTTTTTTTTTAATTTTTATTTATTTTTTAATTTTTTAATTTTATTTTTCCATTTAACCAAGCCCCCGCCCTCAAGCCCATAGGGAAGACTCAAAGCCATTACATTGATATAGTCAATATGCGATTAACATGTCAGTTCATGAGAATTGAACTTGTGTAGGGAGGATAACAATCATTCCTCCCAACCAGTGAATATAAACCCTATTGACACCATTTAATTCAATTAGTATTAGATAAAAGGGTTTTTATTTGTTTCTATAAATCTCTTTGATAATTATAAAAAAATAACAATAATACTTAAATCTCATCAAAATATTATCAGGCGATAAATGTAGAGAGTTTTTCCACACCAAATCGAAAATAGTAAAATTGGGCCTCCTTTTTTGGTTAAACCCTTGTTGTTTGCAACTGCGCATTTTTACCTATCAACACAATACAATCACCTTCATAGGTGTTTCTCCTTCCTCCACCCTCCTTCCTCCTAAGTAGGACTCAAACTTAGTGGGGCGAGGAAGATTTAGGTACACAAAAACTCTCAATGGATCATACATAGTATCCCAATGGATAACACAATTAAATTATTATGGCAATTCAACTTTAGTGTAGTGGATAGGCTCCTAGACTTGCAACACCTCCAAAAACCATGGGATTATAGTGTGCATGGATCTTACTATCACCTTTATCCCTAGTGATAACAACCACACAAAATAGTGACACCCCCCTTAGCAAAGAACTTACTACCACCTTTACATTTTGTGATCATGGCCAAATTGTATAGGGACATCTTGCTTTGGTAATTATTATCACCTTCGAACCTAGGTGATTTCAACCACACTTGGTAGTGGTATATTTCAATTGGGCCCAAGAGAAAAGTATAAGGAGTTAGGCACACTGAGCCTAGGTTCCCTTGAATGTTGGAGGAACTTTCCATCGCTTTATCCCACATAAACTAGGCTAGAACAATCAATAATTCCACTCAACCAAAAATAAAGAGTCCCAAATCATAGTGCATCGTAAAAGTAACTCTCGAAATAATTTCCTCATGAGATAGACCGCCCTAACAATGGGTAAAGAGATTTATTTGTTCCCACTTTTGTGTAACATTTTGTCTATATTTGTCTATTGTCTTTCCCTCTACTCATGCAAGGAAAAATTTGGGGTTGAGGGTGAATTTAAAAGTGTTAAAAACAAGATAAAAATGGATTACAACCTTTCCCCTTCTACCCTTTACAAAACTTAACTCTAGAGATCATTTTTCACAATTATTCCCCTTCTTAGAGGCTTCCTAACCTTTAGGATATGATAGTGATCATCATTGAGACATGATCCTTTCCCCTAGGTGCATTTTTCCATTATACGCTAAGGCCTTTAACCCATGACATATTAGTACACCCAAAATATTGACGCATATGCATCATCATCATCATGATCACTCTTATCATAATGTTAATTTCATATCTCAATAAAAAGGCATCTAAATATGTATACATCATAACATGAAATATCTCATTAGCAAATGCATCCACATATGTTTACATCATAATACAAAATATATCAATAACAAGGTATCCATATATGTATGGGTCTTATCATAATAGGAGAAGATCATGTGAAATCATTATCAAAGAGTCATTGATGCTACTTTTCCATAATCAAGAAACTGAATGCTAAACTAACTCATCAAATAAGGGATACTGATATCCATCATAATCAAGTCAATCATATCAATGCCTAGGTCTAGAGTAATCAAATTCAAGTAAAAGATAGCTATAAAAATGCAAATGCGTTTAAAGAAACATCTCACAAACATAAGATCAAAGACCCAATCATCACACTAGCTAGAGTTTTTCTTGATATATAGCCGAATGATATTTCCCCCCTAGACCAAATTTGTCATAACTCTTTTTAGATTGACACACTTATTTCCTTTCCTTCACAAATTGATCTAGGGAATGCCTCTTTCTTTTACTACATACTTGAGGCCTATTTCCCATTTGAATTTGGGACTAAACACCTTCAAACTATCCTATTAATTGACCCCATAAGTATTTTTACAAATTTATGATTAGGAAGGTTCTTCAAGATAACAACATTCCTTGCAACAACTTCCTCATAGCACCACATAAATCATCATCGATGAAGGGACATGATATATTAATTTCAAGGTTGATTCCACTTCACAATAAGTATCATTGCCATTTAAAACTTTTACTTTTGAACCTTTGTGAGGCCCATCACTCCTCCTTGTGAATTACTCCCTTCCATTGTGTAGTAAGGTTTTTGATATGTATGGTGGAATAAACAACTAAACCCTTAGAGAGCATATCTTGGAGGCCTTATTCCCTAGAGCACTTACTATGAAACCCTCACCTTCACTACTATATATATTACCACCATTAATGAAGATAGTAAGTCCCTTAGATGGATCTATAATATAGTTGACTTGATATTCTTTTGACCAGTTAGATTCTACAAAACCTAAACCTCCAAAATTTCTCCCCATCTTCCTTCCCCCCTCAAGCATTAAACTTAGTTCAAACCTATTTAAGAAATATATATATATATATATATATTAAATTTATTAGACATAAAAAAGATAAAGTGTAAATCTCTAAATGATTAAAATGGTTTTGTGCTTATTTAATTTTTATATTTATATTTTATTGTTTTAATATGAGATATACCAAATAATTTTCATTGTTATTCTATTGACATCATCTTTTTTACTTCTATTATTTTGTTAGAGTTATCCCACTTATCTCTCATATCTCATATTAATGTAAAAACTACATTTCTCAAACAATAAAAGTCTACAAACATGATTTACATATTAATTATTGTTTTCCCAAGGAAAACCTTGAGTAAAACCTTGGGGAGCTTACCCTAATTTTGTGCATGTTACCCAATGTAAACCCTTTGTTTTTGATTATGTTGGTTGCCTTTATAGGGAAATAAACCGAGGCACACAATAAATGAAACCAGTTTGGGGGATTGGGCACGAGACATCTGGTAAGAAGCGTAAAACACTCAACCACTTGAGCTAGCATAATGAGTTATTTTTAATACTGTTTTTATAACAAAATTAATATAATATTATAAAAATTAAAATATATATTCAATCTCTTCAAACTAATTATACTCATTGTAATGCATTGGTTTGAATTATTTATCCATAAATATTCAAGTCAAATTTCAAAATGAACCAACTAATAAATTATTTTGATTGAATATAATTTATTATAAAATATTATAGACTGCACAAATTTATTATGTAATATTTCTCTTCCATTCCTTCTATCTACTTATTACTTGCCATGCTTAGTAACACACTGGTTTGGTAGACACTCACTTTCCCAAGCTTTCCATCTATTGGAGATAACATATACTTAAATACACTTCAGTTTACTAGGATTACCTCCACTTGCATGAGATAGTTACATGATGACTACATGGACAATTAACTAAGACTAGATGTGAGTTTTCTTTAGTGCATGTTTACATATCTCTAGACGCACAACTAGCATAACTACTATATTAGATAAACCGTGTATAATATATTTCATTATATTGTATTCTCTATTTTTTTTTAAATTTTCTGTGCATGAATAGAATTCATTAATTATTTTCTCTATCAATTTTCTTTCTTCTTCCTTACAATTTTTGTTCATTGTTTTATAGCTAAATCCAACATGTGCACGTTCAAATACAATTTCACATGGTATTAGAGCCCATAGGAGCTATGAAGAAGGAGCATAAACAATATATTTGAAGGTCTTGAAGATTGGAGCTATTGGAAAGAATGGAGTTTCCACCTTCCAGAATTCTCACACCATATAAATATTTTGAATGGAATCCAAAGATTCTACTTCAACTCAGAAGTAGAGGCTTGTATCAGATAGCCATGGAAACATAGATTGAAATAAATTCTGCAGTTGAAAAATCCAAATATTTCAAAAACATGGACGAGGCGTTGGGTCTCCTATACTTATCAAATTCTCTAGAATTACTATTTCATGTTGGAGCATGCATAACTGAAAATCAATTTTGGACCACTTTGGAGACACACTTTGGGAAACAGGATGATATGCACAATCACATCCTTGAAAATGAGCTCGAATCATTACATCTAAGTAGTTTCGAAAAAATTCAATATTTCTTCATAAGGTTCAAAGCCTTGTTACTCCAATTGAAAGAATGCATAATCAATAAATCCAATTAATTCTTGCCATAATTTCAAAATTGGCTCTAGTGTATGGTATATTTGTTTCCATTTTTTACAAAGTCAGGATCACAACAAGCGCAACCTGGAAGATGACCACACTCAATGCTTTTATTCAGAGTCCCCTGTACATGAGCAAGATAAGATCATAAACATGGGGACATTTAAAAGTTATAAATCCCATGAATTTTCTATTGCATGAAAGGGGCAAGGCCATATTGAAATACAATCAACAATTCAAAGGAAAAGGAAATGAAAAAGAAAGAGACCCAAGAAAGGGAGGCAATCCGAAACCTCCAAATGATCCAGGTGGCTCCAGACACCCTTAGGAGACCAAGAGGGCTGATGATAGGTCAAAATTTAAAGTGGTCGGATAGCTTTCGAACTAGGTGCAGGTTGAAGTACCCGTCGCCTTGATTCCAACGGTGTGAACGAATCTCCAATCCGAGCTCGTATGGAGAAGTTAGAGCGAGTCAAAGTTTTTGTCAAAGTTGGGATGTGGGCCAGGTTTAACTGTCCCAAAAATTCACCATCAATTGGCAAGGAACCCAACTCCTAAAAACATGTGAAATTGTGGTCTCGTTAATTTTCACAATGACCCTTATTTTTGTTAAGTTTAAAAACGACCTATTTGTTTTAAAATAACAAAAAAAAATATATAAAATAGGGTCGATGGGTGGCCAAACCCTGCTGATCCCTCCACAATCATATTGCATAAGAAAAAAAACAACATATATTTCGGGGTGGTAGGTTGCCAAACCCCGCCACCCCCGGTAAGAGCCACTAATACCATATGGCAGATATATATATATATATATATATATATATATATATATATATATATATATAGTGATGTGGGTGGGCAGGCCACCTTCGATGGAGCCAGCCTACGCCACCCCTGCTCCACATTTAAAGGCCGAAGCCGATAGAGTTGAACCCATGACCAGTGAGCCGACCCCACCCACGCGATGGCTCCATAATGGACCACCAACAAAAACCCAAATCATATTACCAACTGAACATCACAATCCCATCTTACAACGTATGCCAAATCAATTCATATTTCAAACCATATTTAAATATATTTTCAAACCCCATAACAAACATTCAAACCGAAAATATGTTAAATGTCGCGTTTTAAATATTAATGCATGCTATTTTGGAGTGGGTGGAGTTTGAACCCGACCCACCTCGACTCTATTCGCCTCCGCCTCCAACAACCCACAAGCTGTCCTTTGGAATATCCACTGTCCATGTTATATAAACACTCATTTTCTCCAGTGTGCCCAGGCAAACCAAGAACGAAGGAGGAGCACGGAGTACAAGGCAAATTTATTTTTTTATTGTAGGTGGAACCTTGAGCCATGCAGGAGGGCAGTGGAACCATGATCTGAGCCACATTTTCAGAGGGGCCAGAATTTTTCGGTGTCCAAATTGGACAAATTTTATATGGATTTTACACCTCTCGGCGTCATGAATATGATGACGATGTCAAGTTCTGCAACACAGATCCCGATTTTTCGGCCATTTATCAGATTGGAATGACGATGTCAGATTTCATAGTGTGGATAGTCAATTTCATGCCATTCGATGCCATGACTTCGATGACACATACAGATTTAGCAGCTGAGCCTTCTTCAGTCCACTTCAGAGTTGAGGTATATGTAGTGTTGTTTCCATGTACTTCATTGATTATTGTTGTGAGATGTTTTATGTGGTGTCGATTCCTGCTTGATGTATGATGAAAAATCTTGATGTTTATGTCACGTGATATGTATTCATCATGGATGGTCATTTATGTTTTGATATCAATTTGTTTCCTGGATGACGGGATACTCTTTGTCACCATGTGTGAGGTTGTCATGTTGGTAGAAGGTTTGTTATGAGTGAGAGTTCCTTGTATCAGAACGTCTCGTGGAGAGACTTTGCCACTCATGTTGAGAGCACATTTACTTTTATAACAAGTAAACAATGTCCATGTACATCATCACCATATCCAGCACCAAATGAAGTGGCCAACCCCATCGAGACATCGAGGCCCGGAGACGTAGTCCACACTAGACAAACTATGTTATCAAAGTCTTGCATTTTTTTGTGTGATTGTTGACATGTATTCCTCTTAATTATATCTGCATGTGTGTCCATTAATGCTTTGATAAAATTCAATTCTAACACATCAAAAAATTAAAAGATCATGGGTAAATCCGGTAGCTAATGGACCCAGATCAAGTGGTATCAGAGCGATCTTCTTGTTGATGCGAATTGCGAGTGTGAACAACAATTGAACGTGCAACAATGGAGGATGTCAAAGACGTGTACGAGGCCATGCTCAGGATGTCCAAAATGGTGGAAATGATGTATGAATCTTATGAAAGACTGGATAAAGAAGAAGCATAAAGTGATGCTTCATCCACATATTCCAGTAAATATTCATCACCTTCATCGTCTTCTTTTCATTCGAATGAGGAGATCACCTATAGCCTTCAAGCAAATAACACTAAATTGAAAGTGCTTCTATGAGAGGAGAAAGAGGATAAGAAGAGAGTGCAACTTCATTTCCAAGCTGCAGAGGCAGCCTTGGAAGAACTGAAGCACAATGACCAGAGCCTTCTAGCAAAAGATGCTTAATTAAGGAGGCTTCTCCAAGAAGAGAAAGCAGAGAAGCAGAGTTTGCAACTACAGTTGAAAGTCACGGAAGAGGCTTTGGAGGAATTGAAGTACAAAAGAGGCTTGAAGAAGCCATCGTCACCTGTTTCTGAATCGGCATCCAAAGTAAGCAATGTTGATGTTTCTTCAATTTCATCTTCACATGCTATCATTTCTGTGGGAAATGTGGATATACCCATTACAGGAATTGGCATGTGACTCCTCACCAAGATGGGATATAAGGGAGGAGGACTTGGTGTTAATGGCCAAGGCATAACTAAACCATTGGAGGTTGTGCAAATACCTCGATACACAGGTTTGGGATACAGTGAAGGAGGATGCTTAAAGGTGTCAGAAGCTTCCACGACATTGATGAAATTGTCGAGGAAAAAGAATGATGGGAACACTTCACTATCATCTTATGGAAGCACATATTGGAGGGAGAGAGCTGAGGCAAGCTCTCATCACCATAATGATTATGACATCAGAGTAAAATGTACATTGTTGAACTCGTCAGGGGAAAATATTGATGGGAACACTTCACCATCATCCCATAGATGTGCATGCTACAGTAGAAGAGCTGAGACAAGCCCTCATCACCACGACCGCACCAGAGACCACCAAGAAAGGTATAAAAATTATCGATATTATAAAGTTCATTTTGATTATAAACATGTTGATAATCATGGACATAATTCATGCCATAGAATAAATTGTCATTTTTTTGGTTTACATAACCATGTCATTGCTGAATGCTGGAAGAGAATGACAGTACAAAATATTATGAGGCGTGAAAGGCCTTCTCCATAATAGGGAAAGAAATTGGTTAAGCAGGTATAGAGGAAGAAGAATCATTGCAGTTATTATGACAGAAGTGGTCATCAAAGAGCCACACTTTGGAGACTCCATCCAGAGTAGCGTCTGAAGGACAAAGCATCCATGCAGAAACCAATCAGTGAAAATGTTCAACTAGAAAATCCACCACATTCATCATGGTTCACTCTATTGAGTAAGAAATGGTTTTTCTAGATGTATTGGCCTTAGTTTATAAATCAAATGTTTCAATTTAAAATGTAAATTTGATGATGTGTTTTCCATCACTTGTGAAGCAACAATCATTTTTTTGGCCTTGTATTGATCAATGGGGTATTGATTCCATTTTAATGTGAAATTGACCACCGAGTATGTGTTATAAACTCATGGAAAGTATGGGATGTTGGGGTCATAGATTGGTCACTTCATTAAGAATGTAATTTGAAAAATATTGTATTACAAGTTTGCAGAGATGTAGGTGTCGGCTCATCACTTATGGCTCTGAAGGACAAAGGTGAAGGAGAATGAAGGGTTACCTTTCAGGACACATGTGGTACAGATAAGGTACAAAGAAGTGGCAGATAATGATTCATGATTTTGGTGGACCAAGAGATCCTAAGTGGGGATGATTGATCCAAGTAGCTCTAGACACCCTCACGAGACCAAGAGGGCTGATGATAGGTCAAAAGTAAAAGTGGTTGGATGGCTCTTGAACCAGGTTTAGGTTGAAGTACCCATCGCCCTAATTCCAATGATATAAATGGATCTCCAATCCGAGATCATATGGAGAAGTTAGAGCGAGTCAAAGTTTTCTTCAAAGTTGGGCAGTGGGCTAGGTTTAACTGTCCCACAAATTCATCGTAAATCGGTAGGGAACCCAACTCCCGAAAATAGGCAAAATTTTGGTCTTGTTAATTTCCCTAATGACCCTTATTTTTGTTAAGTTTAAACACAACCTCTTGGTTTTAAAATAACAAAAACTATATATAAAATAGGGTCGACAGGGGGCCAAACCCCGCCGACCCCTCCGCAATCATATTACATAAGAAAAAAAAACAACATATATTTCAAGGTGGCAGGTGGCCAAACCCCGCCACCCCCGGCTAAAGCCATATATATATATATGGGTGGGCAGGCCTCCTCTGGTGGACTTGGCCCACGCCACCCTCGCTCCACATTTAAAGGCCGGAGCTGGTGGGAGTTGAACCCATGGCCGACAAACCAGACCTACCCACTCGGCGGCTCCACAATGGACCACCAACCAAAACCCAAATCATATTACCAATCGAACATTACAATCCAATATTACAACATATGCCAAATCAACACATATTTCAAACCACATTTAAATCTATTTTCAAACCCCATATCAAACATTCAAACTGAAAATTTTTAAAAGCCATGTTTTAAAAAATAATGCATGCTATTTTGGAGTAGGTGGAGTTTGAACCCAACCCACCTCCACTCTATTCGCCTCCGCCTCCAACAACCCACAAGTTGTCCTTTGGAATATCTACCATCCATGTTATATAAACACTCATTTTCTCTAGTGTGCCCAGGCAGACCAGGAATGAAGGAGGAGCATGAAGTTCAACGCAAATTTATTTTTTTATTACAAGTGGAACCCTAAGCCATGCAGGGGGGCAATGGAACCATGATATGAGCCACTTTTTTAGGGAGGCAAAAATTGTCTGGTGTCCAAATTGGATAAATTTTATATGGATTTTACACCTCTTGGCGACGTGAATCTGATGACGATGTCAATTTCTGCAACATAGGTCTAGATTTTTAGGCCATTTTCCAGATTGGAATGACAATGTCGGATTTTAGAGTGTGGACAGTCGATTTCATGCCATTCGACGCCATGAATTCGATGGTGCATTCAGATCCAGCAGCCGAGCCTTCTTCAATCCACTTAAGAGTTGAGGTATATGCAATGTTGTTGCCATGTACTTCAGTGATTATTGTTGTGAGATGTTTTATGTCGTGTTGATTCCTACTTGATGTATGATGCATAATATTGATGTTTATGTCACGTGATATGTATTCATCATGGATAGTCATTTATGTTCTGAGATCCCTTTGTTGCCTTGATGGCAGGATACTCTTTGTCACCATGTGTGTGGTTGTCATGCTGATAGGAGGTTTGTTATGAGTGAGAGTTCCTTTTAGTGGAACGTCTCATGGAGAGACTTTGCCACTCATGTTGAGGGCACATTTCCTTGTATGAAAAGTAAACAATGTCCATGTATATCATCACCATTTCCAGCACCAAATGAAGTGGCCAACACCATCGAGACACCGAGGCCTGGAGACGTAGTCCACACTGGATGAACTTCATTATTAAACGTCTTGCGTTTTGTTGTGTGATTGATGACATGTGTTCCTCTTAATTATATCTGAATGTGTGTCCATTAATGCTTTGATAAAATGAAATTCTAACACATAAAAGAAGTAAAAGATCATGGGTAAATCCGGGAGTTAACGAACCCGGATCACCAGATGAATCTACCAGCTTGAGGGAAAAGAAGGGAAAGAAGGGGAAATCAAAATGCAGTTATTGCAACCATGGTTACCATTCAAAATCATCATGCACGAAGAAGAAAATTAATCTCATGGCCTAAAATCCTTACCATAACAATCTTGGTGACTGTATTTTAGAGAGTGCAAAGAAGAAACAGTGAGGAAGAGCACCTGAAAAATTAGGGAATGCACATGCATTAGTTTTTATTCATTATTATATTGATGCATGGATCATATATTTTATACCTTCACATCATATGGTAGCCACAAAATATGCTCTATCATTTTTAAAACCATATGTTGGTCCTCCTATTCTCATGGGAGATGACTCTTTAGTATAGGAAACTAAACAAGGGAGGGTAGACCTTGGAGGTGGAAGTTTTTGTAGTGCCCTACTATAGTTGACTGACAATGATATGAATTTTAACATTATTTAGCCCTAAGGCACACACTTTATTCTTTGAGGACCTCAGGTTGAGGATCCAGACACATGAATCTATTATTAGTGGATCTAATGGTTATGTTTGTTCTTTATTAATACTATGATGATGATAACATTAATGGTTATGCATGTTCTCTATTGATATTACAATGATGATAGAATTATGGTTATGTATGTTTTCTATTGATATGATTGTAGCATTAATGGTTATGCATGTTCTCTATTGATATTACGATGACGATAACATTAAAGGATATGTTTTCTCTCTATTGATATCACGATGATGATAACTTTGATGGATAGGTATGCTTTCTATTGGTGTTACGATGATGATAGCTTTGATGGATATTTATGCTTCCCATTGATGTTGTGATTATGATAAGCATGATGGATGTGCTCCCTATGTTAGCTACTTACATTAGATCTGGTTCACAATGAACAATGATGTGAATGCCTAGGTCATGTTGATGATGCTATTATGATAATGACTAACACGAGAAAATTTGTTACTGATGATTATTGAGTATGATAGAAAACCATCAGAGGCACTCACATATAATGAGTTGATGGCATCTTGTTTGATGGAAATTAATATTTTATCTTTGAAATTCTAAGTCCAGTTTGAAACTTTCTATATATATACTCTGATGATATGTCAGTTTTAGTATGAATATTTCGTTGGAAAAAGACCACTTTAGCTACGCATAACAAATATCCCTAACATCAATTATGGCTGCCAATATCTTTAAATCTGCTGTTAGTTGATCCAAATAAAACTGCACAAATCTAGATCTATGCATAAAAGACATTAAGAAGTGAAAATGAAATGTTGCTCCATGCATCCAATAGATAAGACAATAAAAATATATTTGAAAGAATTTTTATATTAAAGGGGCACCTGAGAGGATAACAAGAAAGGTGTTTCCAATTTTCCTAAATGGGATGGGTTCTTGAAAGTCCTCAGCATTTCAGATCTAAAATTTCTCTCTCTTGTTGGTGTAGAAAACCCAGACAAACATAGAACTCAAAGGGAGCTCACAAAGCAAATGATGAAGAATGTGACAATGATAATGGCTCAAAGTCAGACCAAGAGTATAGATCCAGAGTGATCTAATGCAATGAAAGGTGACTAATGAATGGGAAAACCCTTCTATTTATAACAAAATATTAGAGCGGTCTAGAACTTGGTGCATGAATAAAATATTATTAATCAAATTCTAGAACCACCTTTTAGGAATATTTTATTATATTTGTTGGAGGGGAAAGGATTTTTGACTTGGGTCAATTCCTTTATTTATAAATAATAAATAAATAAATGATTTATTTATTATTTTAAGAGAATGGTGGAAATATAATTAAATAAATAATGATTTATTTAATTATTTATAAATGATTTAGTCAAATTTAACTAGGAATATTATTTAAATAAGGATTAAATAACTTATTCCTAGGAAATAATCAAATATATAAGGATTTATTCAATTGATTTCCTTGTTTTGGGTTAAATATGACCAGGAATAATAATTAAATTGATGTTTAACTAATTATTCCTTGAGGAAATATAAACAAAGATAGATTTGTTTATTATTTTTTTTTGGGGTTTCCTGTTTAGACCATAAACAACTTAATAAAGGTGTTTTACTAAGTTATTTCACATAGTGAAAGCAATTTTACTTAGGGTAAAATTGGTCTTACGTGGTGTACTTGGGTCCATCAAATGATAATAGGTTAGATGACTAAAAAATGGTGTAACATCAGTGGCTACAGGAACATGCTAGTTGTTTGGCAGAATGACTCATTTATGGGTGATGGGGTTGTACAATTAGATGTAATGACATGGGAGGGGTGGGATAGTGTCCCTGATCTCACCCGCTAGCACTCCCGTTGTGACTTAGGTTGGAAAGGTCAAAACAAATTCACCTTGAAGATCACGATGTCATGGGGGCAGGACCCAAAGTCGGGTCTCTCACGAGTAGTTTTCTGGGGGGCGCGCATCAAGGTTCCCCAGCACCATTAGTCTCACTATAACATGCGATATACGAGATAATAGGGATATCTATTATTGCATCTAGACTTTCCCCTCGTAGCCACTAGATGCTTGAAGGGAAAGTGGCGTGGCACCCTTGGAACTTCAAAGGAAGTTCTTGAAGGGAATGACCAATTTTGCACCCTTGGCATCACAAATAAGCTGTTAGGCGTAGAACCCTTGGAACTTCAAGGGAATTTCTTGAAGGGCACGACCAACTTGGCACCCTTGGAATTATTAAAAATAAATAATAAATATAATCAAGTGGTGAATTACATTAGAACTGAGAGAATTAAATCGATAATAAAACTTGGGGTAAGGAGATCATAGGAAGAAACAAAAATATTTTACCTTGAGAACTCTACCCTTCCCATGTTGGAAAATATTAGGTAGATAATGTACATAAGTAACCTAATTAGGTAAAGGGGGGAAGAGGGTGATATATTTAAGTATAAATATAATCCTAAAATAGTTAAAATTCATTAAGAGAATAGGGTGGTGAATTAAAATAAGATTAATAAATTAAATTTTAGAGAAATTTAGAGAACCTCCATGTGGCAAGAGCCAACATAAGAATATTCATCTAAGAGGAAAATTGAGTTAAATTAGGAAGTATTTATGGGACCAAATCTGAGACTTACCAATTGACTTTAGTAATGAACACAAATTAAGGAGTAGAAAAGGGGGATCAAGAAACAAATAGGAAGCCTTGTTGGGGTGAAGAAAAATATTATTTTAAAATTAAAATTGAAGTAAATAATCTTGGAGTGTAGAAATTTATTAATACTTGATAGTATTACCGGATTCTCCTGATCTAGAAAATTAATAATGTTAAATACAAAATCCTTCCACTTAATTCTTTGCGGAAATTAAATCACCAATTGCAAAACACATATAAGCAAATCAATCGCACATAAGCACAATTGTTTAACGGGAAAGCTTAAAGCTAAAAACACCAACTGTGCTATATTATGTATATCAATGAGATCATGTAATAATCTCATACAAAGCTTAGTACATCAAGCTCTCAGTACAATCAACAATCATTACACACTGTCATGCAAAAATTTGCATATCTATGCACCAATTTCTTGCCTCCACTGTGAAATCCCTGTTGAAGAAGACCCCTGAATGAATTCGATATTTCCTTGCCTTGACTGCACAATCCTCATTGGCATTCTGAACAAAAGGAGCATTGAATGCATCACTATAGTCACAAATGTATAGTCCATCTCACCCTTTCACCTATCTCTCTACTAGGTCTCCACTGGAATTGACATGCAAGTAGTTAACTGCTGTATTTGTTCAGTTGCAAGTGAGTCTCTAGTTGTGAATTAATTAAATAATTAACTCACTAAACTCTCACTAGTGTATCTTCAGTTAGAACTAGATACAACTAGCACAACTGAGTTAAACTGAATAACATCTCGCATAACTACTCTTCCAACTCTGTCACAGCTTTTCCACTTCAGTTCTAATTGAGTCCTCCATGCATGAGTCACCAACCACCCTAGGAATTGCATAATTCCTTCATACCACTGATTTTCCAAATCTGTTCACTGAAATAAAGTGCTCCAAGAGAATAAGTTGATATTCATTGTCGGATTATTATTAAGGGCTAATAATAATCGACATGCATCTATTTTTAGATTGACGATCTATAAATAGACTTCGCCCAATATTCTAAAAATAGAATCTCATCTATTTTTCACATTTCACCAACCATCTACAAATAGCATCATGCAACTTATAGAATATGCTCACCATGTCTAAAAATATACATACACCTAAAAATAGCTTGCGGTCCCCACTTAGTGAAGGTGCTTAATTTTCACTAAGCTCATCATCTTGTTGAATCTAAACACTCCCTCTCAACAAGATAGGGATTATCCTTCACCCCGATCTTGCCTCTATGGTATTCGAATTTTCTCCTGCTGAGTGCCTTCGTCAGAATATCTACATTTTGATCTGCCGTAGGAATGTACTGAAGCAACATGATCTTCCGCTGCACATAATCTCTGATATGATGATACCAGATATCTATATGTTTAGATCTATCATGAAACACATGATTAATCGAGAGTTTAATGCAACTCTGATTATCACAATGTATCACTGTAGGATCTAAGTGAGAACCGAACAAACCGACCAGGATCTTCCTCATCCAGATAGCCTCACATGCAGCTTGAATTACTGCCATGTATTCTGTTTCCGCTGAACTGAGTGCCACAGATCTTTGTTTCCTGCTGTACCAAGAAAATGCGGTAGATTCGATATTGAAAACCCCTAAGTGTGGTGGTTTTCCGCAGTGAATTATATTAGATATCATTTTTGGGATTCAACTGCGTTAATTTAGTCATTCATCTATGACCATTTCCATGAGAGGTAGTCATAAATGACTAATTTCTCATGTTTTTGAATAGTCCACTTAGCACTCATTGCATCAGGTGATGCTCACAGGGGTGAAGAAATGGGATTGAAACTAGTGAAATGAATCACATAGCGCCAATCATTGAAAACCCCTCCTGATGTGCTCTTTCTGTCCGTTGGGCTGCCTGCCCAATATGCATCCGTGAAGCCATGCAAATTCAATTCATTCATCTTTTTGTACCATAATCCATACTCAGATGTGCCCCAGAGATACCATAGGACATGCTTTCCTACCTTCCAAAAGAGCTTGGTAGGCTTAACCATCGCTTGTCTAAGCTGGTTCACCGCATAGCATATGTCCGATCTTGTATTAACTAAATACATGAGCGAACCCACCAACTGTCGATAAACAGTGGCATCCACTACCTCTGCCGATGTAGCATCCTCTTTCCTCCAATTTCCTGGAAGAGGAGTATCCATGGGCTTGCAGTCCTCCATGTGAAAATTACCAAGTATCTCCTGAGCATACTTGCCTTCGTTATAAACGAATTCACCTTCACCCCAACTGCCATATTTCCAATCCAAGGAAATAATGAAGGAGGCCCAAATCCTTCATCTCAAACTCCTTTGCAAGATCTACCTTGCATGAGTGTATCAACTGCTCATCACCCGTTAGTATTAAATCATAAACATAAAGAACAATGATTCAAAGCTTACCCTCCACCACAATTTGGTACAGGTTTGCATCCGCCTCACTCTTGGTGAAGCCAAGTCCAGTGAAATAGCTGTCGATCCAAGTGTACCAAGCACGTGGTGCTTGCTTTAGCCCATACAACGCTCTTTTGAGTCTGCACACATGCAACTCACTATTGAAGATCTCAAATCCTTTAGGCTGCTCAATGTACAATTCTTCCTCAATGATCCCATTAAGGAACACAATATTCAAATCCATCTAATGAATGTGCCAACCCATCTACGCTGAGAGAGCAAGGATGGTCCTTATGGAAGAATACTGTGTGACAGGTGCATAGGTTTCTTCATAATCAACCCCCTCGATCTGTGAGAAGCCCCAGACAACAAATCTCGCCTTATAATTCTCGACGCTCCCATCAGCAGCTTGCTTTACCTTGTAGATCCATCTTGAACCTACCACTGATTTACCAACTGGCCTTGGAGCAATCTCCCAAGCATTATTTCTGAAAATGGAGTCATACTCCTCCACCATGGCATCTACCCATATGGGCTGCTGCGCTGCTTCTTCAAAAGAATATGGCTTTTTCATGATACACTTGCTCATAAGAGCCATGTATCCAGTAAATCGGTCAGGTGAATGTCTCTGTCTGTGCTATGATGTAGGGACTCCTACATTTTGTGCCACATCAAGCTTCAGTCTCTCAGCTTCTGTGGTACACCTTCTGCCTGTTCTGATGGTTGGCTCTACGTGTGTGGACTCCTCCACTCGATGATCCTCTTCTTGTGGCTGATCCACATCTTTGGGAACAAGAAGTTCCTCCTATGCATGCAAGTGTAGCTCCCTCTCAAGCGACAAATTCATGGCTTTCACTTCATTGAATTTTATATCCCCTCGCACTACAGTCATCTGATTGTTTGGAAAATACACACGATAATTATGGGGTGTTTCTGTGTACCCCACAAATATCCCAACTTCTGCAGTCAGCTCCAGCTTCTTCCTGGCGTCCTTTGTCACATGAAACGGTAAACAGATGAGCCAAAAATATTTAAATGCAAAATATCAGGCTTCTTACTAGTAAAATATTTTTTAGGTGTACTCATGCCAAGTACTCTATGAGGACAACAATTTTTCACATAAACCATAGTGTTGCATGCTTCCGCCCACAAGTGCATCGATAGGCCTTGGTCATGCTGCATAGCTCGTGCAACACCCATGATCATTTTGTTCTTTCTCTCAGCGACCCCATTCTGCTATGGGTTATGAGGGGCTATGAGTTCTCTTCAAAATCCTTCTTTGCTATAGAGTTCTTTGAATTCGTTCGAGATATATTCACTACGATTATCGCTCCGCAAAGCCTTCACTTGCTTCCTCGACTCCTTCTCCACCAATGCTTTAAACTCACAGAACTTTGCGAATGTTTCACTCTTCTTCTACATGAAGAAGATCTAGCATCTACAAGAATAGCCATCAACAAATATAACATAATGCCTGTGTTTTTTTGTTGAAGCAATCGAGAAAGGTCCACACACTTCTGTGTGAATTCTCTCCAGGATCACCGAAGCACAGTTCTCCTTCTCATGAAAGGTGGTATTCACAAACTTACCCATAGTACATCCCTTGCACTGATCTGACTGCGCAAGAGTACCCTTGGGAAGCCCAGTAGAAATATGCTGCAAAATTTTCAAGGCGCCATGGTGAAGATGGCCCAATCTCCTGTGCCATAATTCGCCCTCATCCCGGATCACTACTTCTTCTGCTTTGCCCATCATTGCAACACAACCATCTAGCTCTAGCTTGTAGAGATTATTAACTCGAATCCCTATCCTCTTGGTTTTACCCATTGTTTTATGTCGCAGGAAGGATTTTCCCTTGCTGAAAACAACGTCATAACCTCTGTCCTCCAACATAGTGACTGAGACCAAGTTCTTCTTTAGACATGGAATATGCATAACATATTTCAACAGAAATAGTTTACCTGACTCCCTCTAAAAGGTAATGGTTCCAATGCCGGTCGCACTGTATCTACCATCATCACCCATCTCTATATTCATTTGGAAATCCTTCTCCTCCAAGTCACTAAACAACTCCTTGCCTCCTGTCATATGGAAGGAAGCACCACGATCAAGATACCACACCAATCCCATTGCGCTTGAAACCATGCATGTGATCAAAGATAAATCAAGTTCAAATTTTGAGGCTAAGGCCTCACCCGCTACAGCTCCAGTAGCCTTCTTGTTCTTATTTTTCTGTGGGCAGTTAGTGGCGAGATGCCCATGTTCGTGACAGTGAAAACACTTCACCTTGGACAAATCCAACTTCTTGCCTTTAGCCTCAGATTTTGGATGGGATTTATTCCCATTCCATTTCCTTGATTTGGAAGCCAAAGCGCAATTCTCTTCATCATCATTCTTCGATGAAGAGCCATCCCTGGTATTCCGCTTTATCTCCTCCTGCACAAGATCCGACCAAAGTCGCTCCCAATCTGGAAGTTTCTCCTGTCCATTGACACAGTCTTTGTAGCTATGCCAACTCTTCGGAAGCTCAAGGAGAGCCAAGCTCACCAAGCCATCATCCGAAACTATAATTCCCACACTCCCCAGCTCATCCCTACATTGAAAAAAATTCGTGAGATATTTTGGAATACTTTCGCCCTTCTCCATTTTGATTTTTCTGAGATTATCTTTCAGTGCCAACTTCCTATGGTCGCTGCTACTTTGGAAAAGATCTGTCAAAGCCTTCCACTTTGCAAATGGATTAGCTTTCCCATGAAGGCTTGACACATTATGTTATTTCACACCTTCCAACAAAATTCTTCTTGTATTGTAGGCTTAGGAATATCGCCATCGATGAACTCCTTCAGACCATTATCTTCAAGCACCACCTCCATCTTGTCCTTCCAGGGTATGTAGTTTGAGCTACCCTCAAGGGCATTCTCCAACCACAACCCATTGAAAGCCATTTCAATGAATACTCAACTTTCGCACCAAGAAATTTTTGCAGCAAATTCGAATATTCCACCAGCACAAAAATCAGCACCGCTTCACTATTGCAATCTCCAGTGATTAACACTGCTTCTATACCATGTAGAAATTTATTAATACTTGATAGTATTACCTGATTCTCCCGATATAACAAATTAATCTTATGTTAAATAAAAAATTCTTCCACTTAATTCTTTGTGGTAATTAAATCTCGAATTGAAAAACACATATGAAGCAAATCAATCGCGCATAAACACAATTGTTTAATGGGTAAACTTAAAGCTAAAAACCCCAACTATCATATATTATGTATATCATTGGACCATGTAATAATCTCACACAAAGCTTAGTACATCAAGCTCTCAGTACAATCAACAATCATTACACACTGTCATGAAGAAATTTGCATATCTATGCACCAATTTCTTGCCTCTTGACATGCTGCCTCCACTACGCAATCCCTACTGAAGAAGACCCATGAATGAATTCGAATTATCCTTGCCTTGACTGCGCAATCCTTATTGGCATCTCCAATGTGTGTTAGATGCATTGAATGCATCACTATAGTCACAACAGATAGTCCATCTCACCCTTTCACCTATCTCTCCACTGGGTCTCCACTGGAATTGACATGCAAGTAGTTAACTGTTGTATTTTTTCAGTTGCAAGTGAGTCTCTAGTTGTGAATTAATTAAATAATTAATTCACTAAACTCTCACTACTGTACTTCAATTAGAACTAGATACAACTAGCACAACTGAGTTTAACTCACTTAATTGAGTTAAACTGAATAACAACTCCCATAACTACTTTTCTAACTCTGTCACAACTTTGCCACTTCAGTTCTAACTGAGTCCTCCATGCATGAGTCACCAACAACCCTAGGAATTACATAATTCCTTTAGCCCACTGATTTTCCAAATCTGTTCACTAAAATAAAGTGCTCCAAGAGAATAAGTTGATATTTATTGTTAGCTTATTATTAAGGCTAATAATAATTGACATGCATCTATTTTTAGATTGACGATCTATAAATAGACTTCGCCCAATATTCTAAAAACAGAATCTCATCTATTTTTTACATTTGACCAACCATCTACAAATAACATCTTGCAACTTATAGAATATGCTCACCATGTCTAAAAATAAACGTACACCTAAAAATAGCCCGTGGGCCCCACTTAGTGAAGGTGCTTAATTTTCACTAAGCTCATCATCTTGTTGAATCTCAACATGGAGATCCTTGGTGGGAGGGTGACACATGGGTGGGTGAATAATCAGACTTTTGGATTAATAAAAATAATTAATTATGTATGAAATTCCAAGTGTCACCTACGAAGCCCGCTATAAAATAAGGGGAAAGACATGGGGGAAGGGACTTTTTTTACCCTATTGCTGGATGGATGAGACTATGTCATGGTAGTGGCTACGAGCTATAGTTGAGTTTGGTAAGGTAGACGAATTTAAATAGGGGAATCTTGAGGCAAGGAGTACTCATGTCTATCAACTAGCACATTTCCTGCATTGTATAGCCCCATTGTAGCTCGGGGGTTTGCAAAGAAGGAGAGTACCCAAGGAGTAGGCTGGGAGGTCAACTGGTGGGTCACTACATTCAGATTAAGCACATAAACATTCACACTTGGAGGCAGACGACGGCAAGGGATTGCAAGTAGCGGCAAGTCAAGATTGAATCTCGTCTCCTGGTGAACGATACCTATGTTATTTATAATGTTCTTTTATATGAATTCATTGCGCCTATAATTAACATGTAAAATAGATGTATGTGTAATGAAATTAAATTCATGGATGTTTGATATAAGTGATTAATATTTCTGAGTTCCCAATGTTGCATGCTTATGGTTGTATTCCTAGTTTACTGTATTATTCTTAAAAAAGAAAGAGTAAAGCATAGGGTTGGTCCTTACAGTTTTGAGAATGTATTGCAAATTCCTAAGATTTCAATAAATATTCTCTTTTTGTATCAAATGACCTATACTAGAACCAAAGAGAGAGTTTAATTCACCCCAAATCGAACGAGCATACATGACATGCAAGATAATTCTAAAATTGCAGTTTGCGGGGTAAATCATTAGTCTCATTGATACACTTTTTTTTTGAATTTGTTCTTCAATTAGATTCCACTTTGTTAAAAAAACACGTGGAATGTAGACAAGATATTAAAGATGATTGTGACATTACATATTATTCACAAAGGTATTCATTTATACATTGTCTAATGATTGTTGGTTTCCATATTCCAAGTGGTCTCTTGGAATCCAATGACTATTCATATTCCACACCAACCCTTAGCATATTATGTGTCAAACATCCCCCCTCTTAATTGGAAGGGGTATATACGAGTCCAAGAAGAGAACTATAATACAAAAATACAACAATGCATGACAATGATAAGCTGAATGTGCTCTTTCAGATGATGTCATAAGGTGGGAGTATTCCAGGTCTCAACTGGTGATGATTTAAAGATGAGCACTGAAAATGGATTCACACTTAGTGAATTTCCTAAAACTCTTCCAAATCTGGAAAAAAGTTGAAGTATTTTTCTAGAGTAAGTGCTCCCTATTATTTTGAAAAGGGATTCCAATGGGGTCTCAACCGGGAACGCTTAGTGCAATTCCTCGAACAGTTCCAAATATGGAAATAAATTGTAAGTCTTCTACTAGAGGAAGTGTCATTAATTATTTGAAGAGGGAGACCATCACCTTGGAAAAGTGAGGTCTCAAGCTACAGAAAAGAGGGAGAACCTCAACCTAAAAAGGGAGGTCTCAACCTGTGGTGGTTTAAGGAAGGCCACCAACCAAAGGCATACTCATGGTCTTCTCGATCTCTAGTTACAACTCTGAATCTGGGTATGGCTAGTTCTGGCTCTAATATCAGGAAACAGGTTTAGGCTATAACTCAAGCTCGCTTGATATGGATTTGAAGATTTTAGACGAGCATAAATCCCCCCCTGTCAGAAACAAGGTGAGAAGGTGAATAAAACTCAACTGAAAGACTTGTAAATATTTTAGAAGAAATTTCATGGTATGATCAAAATATATTCTTGGATGTTGAAGCCCATTTCCAGGAAGCGATCCATCCATGGTGAATCTTTGTTTTTGCAGGAGGATTGTTTCTGAAGTATTTGTTTGAATGATTATTGTGTTTACCACAATTATCACATGGAATAAGATCAAAACAATGATATTTCACATGGCCAACTCGATTACAGTGGTGAGATTTGAAAATTTGTTGTTGTGGAGGAGTAGGTGAATATGAGTTTTCCCTAAGAAATTCAACACTTTGAAATTTGATGGGTTTTGAATAATCAAGAGTATGAAGGGAAACCTCCTTGTCATATTCAAGACCTATTTTATGCTTTTTGTCGACAAACTCTTCCAAAGGTTTGATGATGGGCTTGGGAAGTGCAGGCTAAATTTCTACATCTGCATGCAAATATGCTATTTCGATGACTTAATTAGTCTCTGGAAGTTGATGGGAATATGTATCAAACTCAAAAAAATGTTTGTTTTGAACAAAAAAAGAGTTCTTAATGATGATTACGCTGTCGGAGTTCCTCTTGTTTTTGCTGAGATTCAAGTTGCAAAAATTCAACCTTTTCTAGTGCATTTTGCAAACATATTATAATGTTGGAAAGAATGTCCTTGTTAATATTGACTATGCTTTCAACCATATATATATTAAAGTTATCAATAACTCTAATTAATTGTCAATTTTATCCATTTAGAAAAGAAATGTCTTCTGATAATGGAAATGGTTCTATAGGGCTTTTAATTTCCAAAGCAACCAAAGTCTTACTATCTGCCTTCTTTTTTGTAATTATCAACATTCTTGATACCCTTCTATTAAAAAATACCAATCCCATGTAATATGCACAAAATTATATGCCAATACTTCAATACAATATGTCAACATTAATGTGTGCATATACCCAATTCATACGAAATGAACATCACAACAGATATAATATACCATCACATTCAATTTTCTATATGCACTTTATGCAGTAGTCAATATAACACAACAAGGAATTTAATACCATTCACCAACGTATATCAAAAAACTTATATGCCATTCACCAATGCTTCAACATTCACCAACGCTTTAACAACAACACGATGTTCAAGAAAGGAACTCAACGCACAACATTCCATA
Organism: Pinus albicaulis; assembly: GCA_034641835.2. Taxonomy (NCBI): domain Eukaryota; kingdom Viridiplantae; phylum Streptophyta; class Pinopsida; order Pinales; family Pinaceae; genus Pinus; species Pinus albicaulis. The sequence continues at coordinate 1,227,982,642 of CM076583.1, read as the reverse complement.
TTTAATCATCGCAACACTGAATTCAATGCATATAGCATACATAACATACTAGGAGTTTGGTCAATGTCAAACCGAAAATATGACATGAAATAAGGAAACAAACTAGCATTTCCAACAACAACAAATTCACATGTAAATGGCTCAACACACACAGAACACATAAAATAACCAGCCTCCAATTGACATAGCTCAGATATAAAAAGTCTCCAATTTATAACTCATATAATATGAATCAATACAGGTCAGACTAGCGTAAATAAACATAATTTAATATAAACTCATATAATTCATATATACATTCACGAAATTTCAACATTCAACTTAAGAATTTACATACCATGTCAGGCTTCCACATACAGTGCATGCAATGTCAAGCTCAATCCTCCAAATGAGTTAACGTAGGTTAACACAAATAAATTTTTTTTTTTCAGCATGAAAAACCTCTGGTTTATATAAATGTACCAGATCAAAATATCAAAAAACATCCATATATACATCATGAAAAAGTCTTCATAATCATAGGTCCATTGAGCCATACATCATCATTTTTTATATCCCATATGCACATGAAACGTATATGAAAACTAAACTGTTTGTTCCAGAATCCATCCATCAATTCCTGCGAAGAAAAAAAAACCTTTGAATAGAAATAAAAAAGGAAAGGTCATTTCCTTGTCCCTCCACGCCTTCGAAGTGATTCCTGTACATGCTAGCAAGAACAGTCGCATCATCAAAAAGCCAAGAGAAACATTAACCCACTCCCCAATTGCTATCTTCATTCGCCAAAAAGAAACATATACATGTATTCCAAATACCATTGTCTATCCCCAAAAAGGTGATCCATATTTAGAACATATGCACAGTGCCCTTAGCACCAGTCCCCTTTGACTCAGTGAGTTCATAATTAATCTCACCCAGCCTACCATGCAATCCCAATTTTTACAGCCTGTGAACTATGAAATTACTTTCTCTGTATATGTGTGAGAAGGAAACCGAGGAGAAAGTACCAACCAACTATTTTATCCGCTCCATCCAAGAAAAAAGTTTCACAGGTGCCAAATTGTTTCTCTTGTTTAGATAATCAATCAAAACCTTTGAATTTCCATAAATCTGAATCAATGCATAAATTCCTAGAAAACCAGAGCAAGCCCCATAAAGCCAATGTCTCAGCTCTGGTATTTGTACCCATTCCACCATTCCAGAAAAGTTTGTAATGGCACAATGGACTAATCAGTAACCATGCTCTACATCCACACATCCCATTCTGTGCCGCGCCATCGAAGAAACCCATTGGGTATGAGAAATCAAAAGGCCTCAATCTAATCGATAGATCCCTTGGTGGCTTCTGCATCGGTCTGGAACCCTCGCATTGTTGCAAAATTTGAGATGAAATCTCAGGCTGAGTCCAAGAAAATTCCTCGAAAATGTTTAAATTTATGCACTTCCATACTTTCCAATGGAAGATAAGGGGAATTATGCAGAAATATTTTCACTTTGAGACCCACCATGACGAACAATCCTTTGCAGATTGGTAATCACTGTCACAAAAATTGAAAGAATTGCATAAAAGAAATCTAACCTCTTTAGAGAAGGCACAATTATAGAATAGGTGCTAGTTATCCTCATCGTCCATCCTACACAGTGAACATCTCCCCGAAACATTTACACCTCCCTTCTTTAGATTGGCCCAGGTTAAATTTTTGTCCTGCCAAACGCACCATAAAAAGATGACAATTTTAAGCTGTGCGTTTACCTTCCACATCTTATTAGACCAGCACTGCACCCCCTGTCCGCTGTAATTAACCATAAGTTCCCTGTAAATTTCCTGAGTGAAAATGTTTCCATTATTTAAAATTCCACCCCAACTAAAGGAATCCCCTTCCGTCGATTGCATCCATCCCTTCTCCCTAATCCTTTCCAAATACTTAGTCCATTAAATATTCATATGGCCCTACAAACCAAGAGCTTTTGCTTCATACCATATTGGCATTATGTCCTGCCATCTCTTTATAACCTGTGACATATAAAAGAAACCCCTTCTATGCAAGAAATCCAAAATAGTCTCCTCTAGAGAAACTACTGGCTGTAAACCCCTGATTGCACCATCTCCAATCAGTATTTTATGTCCGTTTTTGAAACTTGGCCAAATAATTAAAAACCCCCTCCAATTCTGCGAGCAATTTCTTTTTCTATTCCATCCTCTTATAAATACATCTTCCAATTTCTAAGATTTTATGTACTTAAAATGAATAATCTCCCTCCAGATACCTTCCATTTGCATGCTTCTCCATATAGATTTTATCAGTAAAGATTTTCCAAATATCTCCATGTTCATTAAACCCCAACCTCCCTGATCTTTAGGCTTGGCAATGAGGTCCCATCGAGCCAGGTGAATTTTCCTATCACCATTGATACCTTTCCATAAAAACTTTGTTACAGACATTCTGATCCTTTGTTGGATAGTTTTCGGGATAAGAAATAGATGTGCCCAGAAAACTGAGATCTGCTGCAGGATTGCCTAGATAAGGATTAACTTACCTCCTTTTAATAAGAACTTTAGAGACCATCCATGAATGCGTTTATGAAAATTTTCAACAATCCACTACCAATCCTTTACAGGACGCTGGTTTAAGTCGAAAGCCCAAATAAGTAATCCCCTCCATGATTGGCCTCAAATTAAAATTAAAAAGAGATTCTATCTCATTTAATAACATCTGCTCCCAATTTTCATAATAAATACAATATTTTTGCTTATTAGCATTCATACCAGTAGCCTGATTGACTCTATGAAATATGTGGAACATCGTTAGCCAACAGGATCGAATCAACATCCCAAAAAACACAGCATCGTCCACAAAAAAACTGTGAGAAATCTCCTTTCTTTTAGTGATCCTGATCCCCCTGAATGAGCCCAGTGCTGTGGCCTCATTCATCTTAATGCTTAAAGCGTCCATAGTTAGAATAAAGAGCAATGGGAAAGAGCACACCCGTGGTGCAAACCTATGCTTGGCTTGAAAAAACATGATGCAGTCCCGTTAATAATAACTGCCATCATCGATGTTGTGACGTAGCCCATAATCCATTCCACTGCATTCCTGTGTATACCAATCTTATAAAGCAACATTCTAAGAAAATCCCAATCAACTCTATTGTATACCTTACTTAAATCCATCTTCATAAGAATAGCCTCGGATTTTCTGTCATGAATTGAATGCATTACCTCCTGGACTGTTGCCACTGCATCATGAATAATATGCTCACTCAGAAACCCCGATTTATCCTTTGTAATATACCTAGAAAGAGTCTCTTTTAATCTTTCAGCTGTCAGTTTTGAAGTGATCTTATAAAGAGTATTGCATAAAGAAATCGGTCGATAATCCTCAAAAGATACAGATTACTTTTTTTTAGGAATGAGTACTATAAAAGTAGAATTTACCAATCTCAGAATCCTCCCATCTCTTCTGATTTCCTCAACCATCTCCGTCACCTCCTCTAAAAGGATATCAGAAAAGTGCAAGAAAAAATCAGGAGTCCAGCCATCCGGGCCAGGACTTTTATCAGGTTTAAAGGACCTCAGAATACCCTCTACTTCTATCGCTTCCACTTTCATAAAAAACATCTCATTCTCTGCATCATTAAACATGCTTGGAAAACCCTGCACCACCCATATTTGATCCGGAATGTAGGCCCCTTCTCTAGCCTTATACATGTTAGAAATTTTTTTTACAACCTCCTGCTTTATGCTTTCTGTAGTATGAAAATCCCTTCATTTTTAATATTCCAGATAGCGTTTTGTCTTCTCCTTCCGCTTGCATAGCTGTGGAAATATTTAGGTTAACACAAATATACATCTATTAAAGGCTCTCTACAACATACAATGACATTCAACTTTCCATACGACCACCACACCATACGCAAAATTGACTTCAATATGAACACCATACAATACATATCACATAATCAACATCCCATGACTTAGCTAGACACACACATCAAAACATCTGATTATTGATAATGAATTCACATTCATTATGAATACGGTCGAATCCAATAGTTTTCCATTGCGTCCTTATTCATGACAATAGGTGACGACAATAGCACTAAGCTTGAACTATAATCGTTGTGATTTCATTTGTTGTATTGTGACACACCCAGTGAATGAAATTGATCTCCTTGTGGCTTTCGGTTTTTAACAATGTGGATGGATCCCCAAAGCAGACACTTGTAGGAAGAATTTGACGATAATGATGCATGTACAACAAGAGAGATTTTGGATACTACATATAGAGAAGCTATCGAGGAGTATCATGTGACAAAATCCAACAAACTTAAGGACTCACCTAATCACTTATGAAATTTAATAATACACACAAAGATGTGATATCAGAGATAGAGAGGCATTCCCATGTAGAGATACAATTGCATAAATTACAGGGTTCACATCACAAGGAAATCGCTGAGAAAACATATCCAACTTTTGGTTCCATCGCTTGGCACAAAGATTTCACCTTATATTCTTATGTGGCCATAATTTTCTCAGAAAAAACCAAAAATTAGTTACACTACAACACTAGCCTGATGTGGTTGGAAAAATTGAACATTACAACCTAGAACTCAACGAACATATACTCTATAAAGAAAAAAAATATCATGGTAGAATAAATACCGTCAATGTATCAATAAAGCATATGTCAACCTTGGTAACGTAGGTTGAGAGAAAACCTTTGAATTTGTAGACATGGGACGTCATTTTTAGCTATTTCAGGATTATGGGCAGAGGTGTAGGACTGACATGCATAAAAAGGCCATAAAAAATAGTGGTGCAAATTGGAGCAAGGCTAGAATTCACCCGCTCTGATACCATGTTAAAAAAAAACATGGAATGTACACAAGATATGAAAGATAAATGTGACATTGCATATTATTCACAAAGGTATTCAATTGTACATTATCTAATCACCCTTCGTTTCCATATTCCAAGTGGTATTTGTGAAAATTCCTACATATGACAATTTCAGGAATCCTACTGCAACTAACTAAATTTACTTCTCCTATTATGTAAATTACATTAAAAAAATAATTCAAATTTCTTTATGAATTATTGAAGTAGCCTACACTTAATACTTTATGATTTTGAAACAAGGAAACTGAGCAAGAATTAAATCACACACAGGACACCTTTATTTTGGACTAAGTCCATAGAAAAACCCAATGCAGGAAAATCGGTGCAACAAATTTGAGGGTTTGTATTATTAAGCAGTATCAATTTCTGAATACATCACTCAAAACCTCAAGGGTTATTCAGTTACATAGAGAGAAATATTGGCAAAAATAATGTGAGTTTTACCTCACTCAATAACTGGAAAATCCGACTAATCCAATCACTAGATGAGATGCCTCTGGAAGGATCTGCACTGCCACTGCACAGTCCCTACGCAGTTCCTATGTCACCCGCTCAAGGCACTATGTCACCCCAGCTATGGATTGATTTGAATCCTGGAATCTTCGATCTCAGCCTCCCGGTCTCACACCCCGACTCTCGGTTTCTGGAATTGATCCGACAGTAAAACCTAGGAAACCCTCTCAGCCATTGCACAATCTCTGCGTAGCCCTACGTGGCTCTGCCTTGTCTCTACGTTAGCCTGTCTAGATCTACGTTGGCTATGCTGGATGTCTCTTTGCCTCTCTCTTCTGATGATTCTCCGGCTGAGAAAATCACTCTCTCCAAAAGCTAATCTTCCCCGCTCTGCACTGGAATCACTTATATCTTATCTTCGTTTGAGCATTTCTCCTTAAGAAGAATTCTCTCTCTATATTCACTTAGTGTGTCTTTCCAAATGACCCTCAAGTATTCCTTTATATTCTTCTCGTTGAGATATCAATGACCAAGATTAGATCTCTAATCAACGACTAATATTGTAACATGACTTGATGTTTGCTTTCTAGATAATTCTCACTCTGTTTTTTTAATACCTTTTAATTATTTAATTGCCCTAAGTTAGACTTAGGGTCCCCATTAAAATAATCAATTTTTATAATAAAACATAATCCGAGTGGAATGTTCACAAACAGTTTCTGGGTTCTATTAGAGTCCTATGGTCATAGTGATCAAAATTACTCTTTTCATGTTGTTAGAGTCTTAGGTCAAATTATAATATTTTCAAATTTAATTTGACATGTCTTTTGATTGTCAAATGGTTCCAAGTTATTGTCTAGGTGTCATTCCTACTCCCTCCACTTATTCAAGGTGACAAACAACCATCATGGTCATTGTCATCATTTCCTGCCATAAGACATCAAATTATTTAGTTGGTCATCATACTGGCCATGGAATCGTAAGAATTGATACTTTGAGAGTTAAATTTATAAATAATGGTAAAAAATATGCATATGATGGTCATCATTATCTCAACCATCATTCTGAAATAGGGATTCATGTCATTCATTATGGTCATCATAATGGGAGTTAGCAATTAGGGAATAAATTTTTAAAAAAAGAATCAAAGTACATCTGCTTCACATGGAGATGTAACAATTCCTATTGAAGAACATTGCTGTAGTACCAATCCATCATCAGCCACTTTGTCAAAGTACACACGATGTCATCATTCCATTATAAGCCAGAAATCGATTTTATAGTTATAAAGGAGCATCAAGACGCTTCAAAAATTCATTGTATCCATCTAAAAAGCTCCAGAGCTCCCCTCTATCACTTTGATACTTTCTATAGCCATTAGAACTTCAATTTTTTCCACCACTGCTCTTTTCATTTGCTTGCTGCATTTCTGGAGAAAGGTTGTTTCATTTTTCATTTGGAGACCAAAGGGTGGAATAATAGGTTCGATTTTAATCTCAAGTGATTCCAATCCTCTTTAAAAAAATTAATTCAAGCTTCACAAACCCTTTATGCAATCTTTTTCCTAAAAAATAGACTGAAAATTCCTTTCCTAGGGTTTTGCTGTGTTTTCCATTTTCATGGTCCAAATCTTAATTTGAGAAGAAATATCCTTGTTTCTAAGTCTATACATCCTTCATTAACCTTATTATACATTCTCCAACATTCCCCTTACTGAAATTCCCTCATTGTTCCATTTTTCCTCAAAAGCCAAGCTTGTTGCTGCACTTCTAGCCTAAGTCTGTGTTTTTCCCTTTTCACCCCTTTTTTATCAGTCATTTAAAGAAATTAAACCTCCATTGTCTTCCTAAAATATATCCCTACCCCCCATAATTTTCTCACAATTTTTCGTACCCTCATTTCCCTTCATTCCCTTCCCTCAAGTTGCCACGCTTTTGAGATTGTCACTGCGCTTTTTCCCCTACCTCCCCTTCACAACTCCTTTCCGCACTCCCTCATACCTTTGTTTACATTGCATGTAAATTCAAAGGGTAAGTCTACATATCCTGCAACATCGAAACACCAGAGACAAAAATAAGTCAAAAGAAGGAGGTGATTGGCATGATTTTTAGGGTTTTGAGGTCATTTTCTGCACACAGGGAAAGTTCTACTTAAAAATCAGTTTCTGAAGTAATGGAGATTAATTTTACAAAAAGGAAAGAGGTTTTTTTCAATAAGACACCAAATAAAAAAAATCTCCATCATTTTATACACAGGTTTAATTATTTGGGATATATACAACAAGGTGTGAGGCCTATTTTTGTAAAATATTTAATTTCCTGGTTTAGTCATTATTTTGTGGCACAGATTCCGAGAAGCTGGGAACGAATGTCAAAAACATGAGAGAGGTTTTTATCCAAAACAACCTCATATACAAAAATCTCTCCCAGTTTTGTAACATGTATTATGGTTAAAGAGATATCACTTAATCTTTGACCAATATTTTAACAAAAATGCAGAAATTTGTATCCTACAGAAACACAACAACTATTTGCTGCACTTTTCCTCATAGGGTCAGAATCCAAATTTTCAACCATGTTAGGATATATTATGTCATATGGATACTAGAAAAATACTTTAGGATGTTTTAGGAGTGATAAATGTTCATAAAATGATCAAAATGTGCCTTTTTTACACCTTGCTGCCCCCTTTCGAGGACTGTTGCTGCTTTTTTGGAAAATCTCTTTTGGGATCAAGTTTCAAGAGATCAAAATCATGTTTTTTGATGGTTCAAAGACTCTAGGGTGTAGTGGACATCCAAAAATTTCTTCACAGGTCTTCAGAAAAGCTTAGAACTTCTTCGAAGTCATCAAAATATCAAGTCAAATATTTTCTGTGCTTCTGCTGACAGTTGCTGCGTTTCTAGGTTATTTGCTACGTTTATGTGTTTGGAGATTTTTCACTGCATGTAAAGGTTAAAAGTCAAACTAGGTTGATGTAAATAGTTTTCTCATGAGTTTATCTAATGCTAAATAGGTTTATTAATGATTACCATTGTAAAGAATCTTGTAATCAATGCTTTGAGAGATAATCTCAATCAGTTAGGGGAAAGTTGTTTCTAACTTCCCTAGGATTTGGAAATGAGTAAATAGGTGCATGAATTAGTTAATATGGATAAATATTAAAAACCTTAGAGGGTAAATCTTAATTTATCGTCTATATGTACTAAAAAACAAGTCTAAGCAAGGGTTGGATACTTGAAGCTCATACTTTTGGAACTTGTGTACTTATTTTTGGAAAAAATAATACATGTAGTTGCAACTATTTTTATGGGATTCCTTTGATTATCGTATGTTTCTAGAAACCATCTACATTTATTCTCATGATTATATATTAAGTTTTAAATAGATTTCATTACCTGTAATGCTCTGTTTTGTTTGAGATTATCATTTAAGTGTTTTGTCGTCTAAACACGTGAATTCATTATGCTCACTTAACTCTTTCTATATGATTTCCTCCTCACCACACTACAATGAAAAATAAATTTGTGTCACTTATTACAACTATCTTGCCTCATTATATGACTGCAACTAATATTTTGAAATAGTTTTCCTAGTTCCTAAAACCTAGTGCGCTTTATTCAACAAAACTTAAATCAAAACCCTACTGTGCAAAATAACAAGCCTAAAACTCTAATATTCTCCAGTAAATTCCATTGGCTGTGAGGTTAATTTTAGAGAGAGCCCTCACTGATTTGGTAGGGCTAGCTGCCAAGTCAAAATTTGGTCTGTGGTTACCTCAGTAGTTTCCTTTCTCAGCCTTGGGAAACTAAGGAGAGCTAACATGTTCTTTGGAATACCAGTGTCTAAGCCTCTCCACAAATTTAGAGACTTTGAGCACTTCTGATGCTACCAAATATCAACATCCCCACTTAGAGAGGAAATTTCTCTAACAACATGCCTGCTGCATACTACTTTGACCCTGAAGCATCCTCTGTGTTGCTGAAGTATGACAAGCTATCCATCAGCCATTGTGATGTTGCTGCAACTGTACTGCTACCCATGACGCTACCACTGCCACAACTGCATCCATACTACAAGTCCCTCTCAAGTGTTGCATCTGCTATGCTACTAGCACTTCCATTGCTAACATTACATCTGCGCTGCACCTCAGTTGCTTAGAGAAGCAACTGAAATCACCCAAAACTGAAAAAGTGTTCAGTGGATGCACCTTGGTGCTGAAGACTTTGACTGCTGATAGCTAATGAGCTGTCCCTCTGTTGCACTATGCTTCTGCTGCTCTACACTACATTGCAATGCCATGAACTGTGCTGTTGCTTCTTTGCTCTACATTGCTACTGCTATGTTCTGCATTGCTCTATAAGTAGGCGCTGCTACCTACTGCAACTGTCGCTCCATCACTCCTCGACTCCCATTGAAAACTCCTCCATTCCACTACTGCTAATTATGGGCACCCATAGCAAGGTAATGATCCATGAGGTGGGATCCTCAAGGATCCTGCCCAACTAAAGGTCAAGGTGAACTTCAATAGAGGAAATTTTAGCTTAAAATTTCCCATGAAATTTTCACGTAATTTCCATGTCATAATATGTAAACCAATCAAAATCATTTAAATTTAAAAAGATGTACATGTAAATATTTTGGAGGGAAAATAAGAAAAGGTACTTTTTAAAGTGTATTTTTGGCTTATCTCCTTATAAGTTTACTCAAATTTCAAGTGTATACACGCGTTGGGTGCAGAATTAATTTTTGCATCCAACAAGTACCCATTATGGGTACTTTTGAGAAGATCCACATTGATAAAAATTGTAGATAAATTAAAAAAGCGTGTTCAACAATTTTTTTTAATGTATCTGCAATTTTTATTAATGTGGGTCTTCTCAAAAGTATGCAAAATGGGTACGCGTTGGATGCGAAATTTAATTCCACAGACAACGAGCATATACACTTGAAATTTGAGTAAACCCGTAAGGAGATAAGCCAAAAATTACAATTAAAAAGTAGTTTTACTCTTTTCCCTCTAAAATTCATAACTCTTATTTTATTATTTTAACTATTATTTTATGATTTTTCTTTAGGAGGTGACTTTTAGGCTGAAAATTCCTCTAATGACAGTTCTATGTCGCCTCATTTCTCTCTAGGAGAAGTATGGGCAGTCATGGAAAACTCATCCTACTCGATCTTTGCAGCTACAAATTTAGGATTTTGCTTCTCATCCTTTTCCTTTTTCTTCAAAGGACACTATAATAAAAATTGGCCCATCTCATCACATATGGAACACTTAACCTTAGAGACATCTATCTTCTATCTTCATTACCCTTCCTTTCCATTCGATTCGAGGGCTTCATTCTCCTCTTCCTCTGGATTCTTCGATCCACTCCCGTTGCGACCATCAAGCTTGCACTTGACTAGATGTCTCCTCAGCTCGTCCTCCTAAAGTGTTACCCACATCTTCTCCCAACTAGGAAGCGTAGCCCGACCCAAAATACTTTGGAAAAAAAATTTCCACTCCTCTGTGACTATGTTAAGGGCCAACCTCACCATAGTTACTACAGTTGGGGTGGATCCCACAATGGCCAACTTCTCTCGAATATCATGAAGTCTCGTAAGGAATGGAGCAATGCACTCCCCCTTCTGCATCTGGATCATCTGGAGCATCTGCTTCAAGTACATCTTCCGCTGCTTGGAATTTCCTTCATACAACAGGGCCAAGGCCTCCCATATCTCTTTGGTTATGTTCTTGCTAGCTATATGCGAGACTATACGATCCTTGACACCATCAAAAATTAGTCTCTTGGTATTCTCCATATTGGACTTGTACTTATTGTTTTGATGTAGGTACAAAAACCACGTTTTCCACGAACGTATTGAGATCATATTCATCCAGAAGGAATTTTATCCTTTCCTTTAATATTGCATAGATGGAGGACCCTTCCAACCGATCCTGATATCTAAGACCATGAGATGCCATCTCAGCCAAAAACTGTTGAACTGCTCCTTATTCTTCCCCCTCAGTGCAACACAAAGTAGGCTTACACACTCCTTGTGGAGCTCGTAGATATGTTGCCCAAATCTGCTGTTGATATCTTGGAAAAATACTAAATCCCTCGGAAAGGAACTCATTGAGGAAGAATTATCTGCTATGTGCTCTTCTTCTTCTTCCAACGCTTCTCTGGTCAACAATTTATTGCAGAAAACTGCATCCCTCTAGCTCTGCGTGAAGGCTCTGCACTGCTCCCTATGCCATGGAAAAATATTGAACCATAAGTGCTACCTCTTTGTCGACTCACTCAGAGAGAGACAACCTCGAAGATTTAGCCCTCCTGGGTGGAACTACGCAATCCCTCTGAGGATTCTATCTGCTGCTGGTGCAAAAATTCGGCCTTCACTACGGTGCTCAAATTTTCTCTTCCTGTTTCACATCAAATGCTTTGATACCATGTGAAAATTCCCAGATCAAAAATTTCAGGAATCCTACTGCAACTAACTGAATTTACTTATCCTATTATGTAAATTACATTACAAAAATAATTTATTTTTATTCATGAATTACTGAAGAAACATACACTTAATAATTTATGATTCTAAAACAAGGAAATAGAGCAAGAATTAAATCACACATAGGACACCTTTATTTTGGACTAAGTCCCCAAAAAAACCCAATGCAGGAAAACCGGTGCAACAGATTTGAGGGTTTGTATTATTAAGCAGTAGAAATTTCTAAATACATTGATGAATACCTCAAGGGTTATTTAGTTACAGAGAGAGAAATAATAGCAGAAATAATGTAGTTTTACCTCACTCAATGACTTGAAAATCTGTTTGATCTGATCACTGTATGAGATGCCTCTGGCAGGCTCTGTGCTGCCACTGTGCAGTCCCTATGTAGTTCCCGTGTCACCCTCTTAACGCTCTACGTCACCCCAACTATGGATCGATGTGACTCCTAGAATATAAAATCTTAGCCTCCTGGTCTGACACCCCTACTCCTGGATTCTGGAACTAATCCGACAGTAAAACCTCAGAAACCCTCTCAGCCACTGCACAACCTCTACGTAATCCTGCATGGATTTGCACTGGATCTGCTGGACATATTTATGCCTCTCTCTGCTGATGATTCTCCAACTGAGAAAATTACTCTCTGTGGAAGCTACTCTTCCCCTCTTTGTGCTGGAATCACTTATATCTGATCTTCATTTGAGCACTACTTCATCATAAGAATTCGATCTCTAGATTCACTTGGTGTGTCTTTCCAAATGACCCTCAAATCTTACTTTATAGTCTTCTTGTTGAGATATCAACAACCATGATTAGATTTCTAATCAACGACTAATATTGTAACATGACTTGATCTTCGCTTTCTAGACCATTCTCACTCTATTTTACTAATACCTTTTAATTATTTAATTTCCCTAAGTTAGACTTAGGGTCCCTATTAAAATAATTAATTTTTACAAAAAAAAAATAATCCGAGTGGAATTTTCAAAAATGTTTTATGTGTTCTTGTAATATCAGTTTCTAAGCCTCTCCACAAATTTAGAGACTTAGAGCACTTCTGATGCTACAAAAAATCAACATTATTTTGGACTAAAGTGACTATTCATATTCCACACCAACCCTTAGTGGATTAGCTGTCCAACACACTTTACTACTAACGCATGGAAATTATAAAAATAGGATTTGGAATGAAGGGTTTGGAAACTTAAATTTTATATACATGCAAAAAATTATCAAACAGTGGATGGTGAAAGCCATAGAATTTGCTAATGGAGTTTATAAATGATGTACTCTTGGAAAAAATGCATAAGAAATTTTTGGGAATGGCATGCATGGATAACCTGCTATCATGTAAAATGATCTTATGGGGCCGTTTCCAAATACTTCCATAGGAAAATCCAAAAATTTACTCACATTCATAGATGATTTCAGGAGATACACATGGGTGTACTTTCTTAAACTCAAATTTGACTTGTTTGAGAATTTGAAGATTTTCAAAGCACATGCAAAAAAGTATTTTGGAAATATGATCGAGATACTCCATACAAATAGCGAGGGGCAATATGTCAACAAGGATGTCAAACACTTTTGTGATGGAGCAAGAATATAGTTTCCACAAACAATTCCTTACACTCCATAATAGAACGTGGTAACTGATAGGAAGAAAAGATCCTTGAAAGAGATAGCTAGTTTCACGTTGCATGCATGGTCCATTCCGTCCAAATTGTGGGATGAAGAAATCAACTATGCTTCGTGCATACAAAACAAATATCCTCACAATTTTTTTATAGGAAAAAAAACCTTTCGAAGCACGGAGTAGCATGCAACTAGAAGTTACACATTTCTGCATTTCCAGATCTCGCACATGGGCCTACATTCCTTCAAAAAAGAGGAATGATTTGGAGCCTCAAATCAAAGAGAGAATATTTGATGGATATCTAGATGGTGTAAATGGATACATACTATTATATCTTTCAACATAAAATATCTTCATTGAGAGGCATGCCTACTTTGATGAGAGTCCCCTGCATGCATCTAAGGAACAACATGCATAAACTTCTATTCTTCCTCCTATAATAGATATAGGAGATGATGCATCCTATTATTTATATAAGATTTCATATATGAGTTTTGAATTTGATTAAGAATATCATGAGAATGCATGTGAATATTCATATTCCTAACTACTATTGACACAAAAATGACCCCTCATGAGTGATCTCTTGGATGATCCTGGCACAAGATCTCTATTTGAAGAAGCATCTCATGATCTGACAGCTACAAAACTGATTATTCACATGCATTTCTCCATGGTTCTATCATATGACCCTCAAACTTATGAAGCAACTATAGAGAATTATTTCTAGAAAGAAATAATTGATGCAAGAGCATCTTCTATTTTGTATTTATTATTTGTTTAATCTGTAAAATCGTAGAGAAATCTATATTTTATGGAGATTTATAGAATTTTTGAAGATTAAGTAGGTAGGATAGATTCCTAAAATTGAGAATATTTCTCTCAACTTCCTCCAAATATCTTGGAAGGAGTTCTCTCTTTTGAGGAATTTCAGAGTTTCCTCCTCGAGAATAAATATCCATGCAATTCATTTGTAAAGCAAAGTTTTGAAGAAAAATTAAGTTAATAAAATTTTATGTTTTCTTTTTTATGTTAAATTATTTATCTTGGCTCTGCGTCATATTTTTGGTATCAGAGAAGGTTTGTGAATAGATTTGGATTTGGAGATCGTGAGTTTTCCGACTTGGAGTTGAAATTGTTTTGTTGAGGTAAATATGTGTCTGAAGGATCCACATCTGGACCTGCAAGTTCGTAAATTTTTTTTCATGCGTATATGTGCACAGGACCTATGGACCTGTGCATATATGAGTAGCGTGGACTCGTAGAGTACCATGAATGACCCTTATCAATAGTTTCAAGCTAAAACTTTCTATGCTATATTACACAAAATCTGCTCTCCTTGTGCTTCAAAGTCAAGGCCAAGAGTTGCATACAAAAATATACAACAGACTAAGCTAGGAGAATCCTAATGTTGAATCCCCTGATCAAGCTCGTAGTTAAAAAGTATAATATTCTTCAAGATAATTTTTTTGAGGTTGTGTATTTATGAATTCAAACGCTGGAACATCGTGTCATGTTAAACATTGGAACATTGTGAGCACTGTGGATCATACCTTTGGAGATCTAAGTTGAAGTTTGAGCTTAGAGACCAACATGGAACAACATTAAATAGATGAATGATGAAAAAGTTAATAGTACTAGTAAGAAGAGCACACACCGAAGGCAATGGAAGGAAGTCTGAAATCCATGCGCAGAAGTCTTCATCATTGTTGCTAAAAAAAATTTGTGTAGAATTGCTATTTTGGTTAGAGGAGCTAGATGTTCTTAGATACTCGTAGCTACATATATCATTATTTCTTTCCATTGCCCAATATTTCAACAATGATGAAATTATGAAGAAATGTTTTGTGGGTTCTTTAGAATACGTGAATTATTTTTCTCTACTTGATATCTGAGTAAATTTGAGCAGAGCTACAAAAATATGAAATTACGTGATTAAAGGGAATTGAGTAGAAAATGGAGGAGCTCGAATTTGTGAGAGATATGAACTTTTAAGGTGATTCGAGGCTATGAAAATTAATTTTTTGAAGAAGAATAAATCCAATTAAGGATGCAACGTTATTGATAGACATAACTCTGTTTGAAAGGTATGTGGTTTCTCATTGGTTTATGTAAACCCATTTTTGAAGTATTGAGTTGAAAGGTGCATGGCACATATACATTTCCAGGCATACAAAAATTCTCTATTATTTAAATAAATTAGAAGAGACTACGTGGGTGGACATATTGAATTGGGATGGAGTTGAATGTCTAAAAATAAGTCAACAAATAATGGAACTATCCTATCCCATTTTAACAATAAGTGGTTAAGGAATGAAAAAATCACCTAGTTAATAAATTTATGTATGAGCTTGTATAAGTATTATTTTATTGGGAAAATTTCTAATTGGTAATTATAAATGCCCACGAATTATTTTGCATATGCATGGAGAGAAATCATATGGTTATAATAAATGTTAAATGATAAATGGTGAGTTGTTTCACATGGTTTTGAGTGGCTGATATATGGTTTCATAAAACCATTTGTTAATAATAGCTTAACTTTTCTTTGTCCTTAGTTTATAAAGTATGGAATATTGCAAGGTTTTTATTGTTCATAGATAGTTTGGGAAACTATTGAATGGTGTTGAAAACCATCTGTGGGTTCAAGAATTCATAACTTCATTTATTCACAGACTGTAATGATGGTAATGTGTGAAATAGTATATGCACATGGTTTATAGAAAAATAATGAATGGTATATATATACCTGTTGATGGTGCTGGAAATACGTCAACCAAGGGGTATCCCTGATGTGAATTCCTTATTATCCCTCACACCGTTTGGAGTAGGAGCCCCATACACATTATCAACCCGGTTGCCATTTATTCTTAAAGATATGCCTTGGCTCTAATTGTCAACAAGAGAGAGGAGTGCAAATGTGACTTCGAAAAGCAAAGCGAGTGTGCCCAGTGAGTGTTCTATCGAATGTGCGTCGAATTTATTTCACTGAAGAGGGGAGGAAAAGTGAGCCTTTAAGAGAGAGGTAGTAGTACCACCCTAATAGAGACACACATGAACAAGAAGGGTCTGTACAACATTAAGCGGAATAATCCACAAGGATGTGACGATCATTAAAACCAATATGAAAAGGAAGATTTGTTTAATATCCAATGAAATAGTCCACAAGGATGCGACAACGATAATATAAATTAAAACACATTCTCAATATTATAAGTACAAAAATAACCAAAATATTTCAACTACTTTAACGCAGATAAAAGAAAACATGAATTACCAACATTCACAGAATAGTCTTACAAATATCCATAATCCATACATGAAGAATTTGTTGGCCCATAGTGCTTCTGATATTAAGTAAAATTTTGAGGACACATGCATACAATGATCGCCACTAGCTTTAGTAGTGGATCATTGGACCCACTCCTTGCTCCTCCAAAGAAATAGCTTATCTCTCTAATGCCTTATGGGAGGAGCAAGGTGAAAAATCCTTTTCTCATACAATGAGGATGTATATATAACCAAGATGTGATGCTTCACCTTCCTTGTGACTCTTTGAATACCCTCATGACTATTTGATTTCTATGAATTTTCAACTTACATGAATCTTAATATTCCATGTGTTTCCTTTCTAGTTCCACTTTTTAATACATTTTCAATAGGTAATTACATAATCCAAAATAATAATGTCACATATGATGACTTGTGACATGACATGACATGACACTGATGACATGGAATACATGATGATGTGACAATTCCAAGATTTCCTTGCTTCTTCTTTCTTTGTGTCTTCTTGAAAAGATGGTACATGTTCTTCTTCTTCCTCCTCCTTATGGCTTGAAGATGAGGAGTCTTCCATGTGATATTGATATTCATCTTATGTCAGAGTTCGATGTTCCTTCATCTTCTCGCCTAATGATCATATTATCTCTTCATCTCCATATGTGTCTTCTATCATGTCCTACTTCTCCATATCCTTCTTCATCATCTTTCCATAACACGTTAGAGTACCTAAATATGCAATCCACTCATGAAAATAAGACATCAATTCGATAAACCCCTAGTTTAAGATGGTGCATGTTGATTCACTGACTGAGCCAAAACTGGTTTCTAGGCTGGGAAAGAGGCTCAATAAATGTGTAATTGCGCAACTCAAACAATCAGGGGTGAAGCTTGAGCCCTGATATTGCACAATGCATTGTTCAGGCCGGACTAAGGAAAAAGGTTGCACAATTTAGGAGCTCATTGGGTTAGGATGCAGGGGTTTTCACTATTTTAGTCAACTATGCAGTTCTCGAAGGCAAGACAGACTTGGTGATTGCACATCTAGAGAGCTCAAGGGCCGGGCTTGAGGTTTGAGGCTACGTAGTGCACAATTTAGGCCTAACTAGAGGGCATGATTGTGCAGTTTTGGAGGCCAAGGACCGGTCTTGATCACTGAAATTGTGAAATATGCAGTACTAGAGGGACACGAGGCTAGATGATTTCATAGTTTTGAAGTTAAAATGTTTAATACTAAGGCTTGAGGACTGAGACTACATAATGCACAATGATGAGATGGCTGGAGAGAAAGATTGTGCAATTCTGGGAGTCAAGGGATGGGATTGAGCACTAAGGTTGAAAATGCACATTCTGGGACACAGAGACTACACACTGTGCAGTCCCAAGAGAGAAGGTCGCTGCTTGAGGGCTGAGACTGCGCAATGTGCATATCAGGAGGGACGGATGAGACTAGGTTGCTGGGAATTTTCCAAAATTTAGCTAAGTGTGGACCGAAGAGACTATTTTGAACAATGGTATGAATTGAATGTGTTCACACACTTGAAAAACTTTGAATACACGATAACATAGATCATCCGAAACAGGTTAACAACATATTTCCCTCAATGTGACAACTTTGCAACGACCTTACGACAAGTGCGCCACTAAAGGTACATTTTGTGACGAACATGGTGAAACTTGTACCACAGTGCTTAAAACTTTGGGAATGAGTGCGGATGATGTTTACATGGTTAGAAAAACTCACACAACGATAACCCCTTGAAACCACCATAACAAACATACATACATTGTGGCTAACATGCCAGAAGACACCATTTGCTAAAGTGCGAACGACTATTGTGTTATGTGAATGGAAGTGAAAGTAACACATGCCAAAGAAAAGATAACATGAAAATGACACTAATTAGAGTTAAATCAAGTGAAAGCGATAACCAAAAAAATGAAAGCGACACCCACAAAAACAAAGGTGCGCGAGAGTGACAATTTGCAAAGCTCATCCAATTAGAAGTACAAATGCAACTATAATGTGAGAAAATATCATTGCTAGTGTGAAATGATTTTTAAAATGGATTGGACATCGCACATGAAAAATATTAATGTAATGTGATATGATTATCCAAGCTTGCGTAAAAGAATTCGCTCATGAACTTGTTGCAGGCTGAGCATGTGTGATCAAGTGACTTCGACACTTCTGATCCAAAAAGGAAGCTCAAAAGAATCCAAGAAGTTACCATGGGACAAATGATCACAAGATATAAAGTAGGATCCAAAATTCGAGTGTATGGAAAATTTTGGAGGGTGTTTGTCACAACGACAACACTTGGCGACACACTAGTAGAACTCCAACTTCTTTGCCTTGGTCAATTATTTTGTGCAAGGTCTAGTTCTTCAAGAAGTATTGATTCATCATTCAGATTAACATGGGTTCCAAACTTACCCCATGCGTAAACATAGTCCCCTTGATTCCTTTACTCGGTTAAACACAAACATAAGACCAACAATCACACAATGTTTCGAATCAGGATGGGGTGATCAAGTTTGCGAGTTTTAGAATTTCATAGTATAATTTTTCGTCTTTGGTGTTGCTTCGCTGGCAGAAGGCCTAGAAAATACCCCGACATAATCAATTCAGGAACACAAAAATTTCTCCACTTCCAGTGAGCCTGGAAATTACCCCAGTGGAGTTGCTTGCTTCACCTCTCTGCGCATGAATCATTTCTCTTCTTTCACCTTTATTTATTTATTTATATAGGACTGTGCATCGACACTTATTATTTCATGGGTGGAAGAGGGATCCTGATTTATTGAGAGAATGAGAGGTTATACCTTCAAAGAAGCATATATAATACCTCTGATATTAGTTCACTAGTTTGGATTGTCCCCTTGTCTTTCTCTACTTGATTGGATTAGCCTGAAAACAATGAAACATAAAAACCTGAGTGTAGGCATGAGGTTTTTGGAATAGACATGGAGGTCATGGTTCGACACAAGGATTTATTGACGCAAGGATCTAATTTTCCACCAGAAAATAATCGAACAAAAGATGTAAAGACGACAAGGAAGAAGGGTAGAGAGTTAGCCAAATGTTGCAGTTTCACAAAGTCCTTTTCTATTTTTCTGCATTCCCTTTTGAGCCAATAGAGCATATTGATGCAAGGTCTTACTGATAAAACAAAAATAAAATACATAATACAACAAGAAAGAAAAACCAAAGCACAAGAAAAAAAGGGTTAACCAAATCATAATGGAAGACAAAAGTAATAAAAGACAAGAGAGACTAAAGAAAACAAGCACGAGATGAGTGCAAGAGAGGGAAAAACTAGAAGGTTGGGGTAACGTATAATGAAATTTCCAGTGAAGCCACCATAGTTGTTCCAGACCTGCATCCAAAAAGATATGACCAATTAAAAAATATATAAAGTAATTTCAACATAAAATATAAGAACTTGAATAACTTGCACAAAAATTTGATGGTCTTTCTTGTCAGCAGAAATATAGGCCATAGTATTTATTTCTAGCCAGTTTACATTCTTACCCTTTCGACTAGAACCATCATTCAACAAACCTCAGAAGATTCTTGCGGATGTGTCTCCATCTACACCGAACGCCTTAGCAAGCACGAGGAAATATTTAAATTTTCCATTTGTGACAAAGCTTTCTAGGTAAGATTGTTCCAACCATTCAACGATTGGATTGTAAAATTTATGATAATCCTCTTGAAATCCCTAAAGTATTTGAGAAGATTAATTTTCAATTAGAGGCACGGGATTACGATGATAATATTGTGGGGAAAATAGATATGATCATATTCAACAGTCATGTCAAGAAAATGAGGACATGACCTAACTATAAGCGAAGTATAAAGTGCCTGAACCACTCAGAAAAAATTTGAATAATGAGATGTTTAACGATGAAGATCGAAGGATGTAAAACAAATTTCATTGGATATACTAGTGATAAAATGATAAAATGAATGACAGTCATAAAAGACATAATAATGATCAGATGAGCTGATTAAAGCATCAGATTATGGGTTTGTAATAAACGAAGATAAATCAATTTGAATAGTTTTACAAATGCTCTGTATAATAGAATCATCTTCCTTTCATGATGAATGTGACAAAATACTTCTTTGTTACTGGTAACACACTATAATAACATCATAATTATTGAAATAAGTGAGAAGTAATGCCAATACAACAAACACATGAAACCAATCAAGATGTAGTGAACTAAGAAGAATTTGATCCACGCAATAGCTCATGCATTCATTACCACTCAAGAGGATTTCAGGTGTGATGAAGGGAAATATTTGCAATATAACATTCACAAGAAGAACCAGGAGTTCACTATTAATGAATTAATTTGATAAGCATGATTCCTTTTGCTAAAGATAGTCCTTGGAATGATCAAATTCGCAATTCCATAACCCTATGAGAGATACACATTCCAAACCTGAGTTTGATGTGAGATATTTTCATGAAGATGAATGAACTGAAAAATATTCCTGAATTCGGTCAACAATAAAATCCTGAAATTTTGAAAAATCATACCCGAAATACCAAACATTTTTCAAAAATAAAATTTCATCGAGTGAAACCATGCAAAGATAAGGATTGTGCGGGAGAAACTATATCTAACTTAGTTCGAGGGCTTATCAAAGTCATGATATATTAACATAACCATCAACGGAAGTTGAAGTGCCTCGAATCTCTAGAAGGTCCCAAAACTTTCAAGGATTATAACATCGAATTTTGAATATTGAACCATATCATGCATGTTTTGAGGATAAATTATACCACTACCTTCAATAAGGCCACTGGTCACCAGATGGCAACCATCTTTGTCACTGATTTTACCAGATTTTCCCTGAAGTCGAAAGATTATTTTGTTCACAAATTCAAAGATGAATGAATTGGGGAAATTTCGTGAGCAAGATGATTTGAAGAGTTGTCTTCATGCAAGGTAAGAGATGTTGAGGGATGGGAAGAGTACTCAATGATTTCATTGTTTTCGTTTGCATCATGGATGATCTCAACACCTTGTTCCAATTAAGAGGTTAACTCATCGGATGAAGGGCTTGAAGAACATGGAGTATCTCCATCGCAAGTAGATGCATCACAAACAATAGAGCACAAGGGATAGTGAGATGAAGAGGAAGTTTCAATAAGAACATTTTCTTTGACCGAATGAGATTCTAAATCTAAAGTAAAATATTCATGAGAAACCAAAAGATCAGCTGATACACCTGGGAATTTGTGGCTGCATACATCAATAGAGTCATCATCATTGGAATGATTGTTTCCCAAGGCTATGGATTGATTGAAAGAATTCATTACATTTGATTCACTACCGAGATTAACAGATTGAAAATTATCCAAGAATGGAAGCACATCAGCTTCACGTGGAGGATTTTGGAAAATATAAGAAATATTGAAAAAATATTCTCCTTCCTTCTCCCCTACCTATGTAATGTGACTACTTGTATCTGATCACAATTTGAGCCAACATTGCGAAAATAAAGAGAGTGTGAAAAACTAGCTGGTGGAACAGATTGATTAAGTGGATCATGGGACAAAGAGTAATGGCCTGTAGATGATACGGGATAACAAAAATCAAAATTGGATTCAAGAATAAAATTATGAGCAGTAACATCGTCCTGCATAATGGAGGAGTTATTCTTAATCATAAGCTTCATGATCCAATATGGAATTTCCTCCATTGAATTTGAATCATGAAAAGCGAAAGACGAATGAGAAGATGGATTAGAAATTTTATTTGCAGATTTCCCAACTTTACAATCACCGCAAGGAGGAACCTACATTGGGACTGGAAAATGAGGAGGATAATGAAAAAAAGGAATAATGGGTTCCTCCTTTGAAATTAGAGGTGTCTCATGATTCACAAGAGTTGTGGAAGTGAAAACAATAGGAGGTTTATATTCAAACTGATTCAAATAAATCTGAACCAAATGTTTAGACTTTTCCTTACAGAAATTTGGATCGATATCTTCTTCAGGAAACTCATAACATAAATGAAGGAATCTATTATCAAAACCCTCAATTGATTCATCATGCTCTATTCTAAGTTGATTGATTCTTTTGTGAACATCTGAGTAATCATACCAATAAAAATCTTGATGAAGCTCCCTAGTAAAATTAAGAAGAGAATGAATGGAAGCAGATGGTAAGGTATGACACCAATACTTAACACGAATTTCAAGAGTGAGGGTGAATATAATACACATAACATATTCATCATCGATCTGGAGAGTTTTAGAAAACCGAAGAAAATCATTTATGTGTTTGGATAAAGATATACTACCCTC
Organism: Pinus albicaulis; assembly: GCA_034641835.2. Lineage (NCBI taxonomy): Eukaryota > Viridiplantae > Streptophyta > Pinopsida > Pinales > Pinaceae > Pinus > Pinus albicaulis. Next base: position 1,227,959,540 of record CM076583.1, on the reverse strand, counting down.
GCCATTAAACTTGAACTGAGGCAAGGCATGAACAAGTTTTGCGGAGATTGAAAGTTTTCCAGGAGGTAGGTTAGAAAAACACACCGCGATTATGATTTGGGAAAGAGCCATTTATGATAGGAGATTCAAAACAGAATCAACGGGCTCAACTTGTCATCTGAACCTCCTTCTAGTGCTATTGTTGACGGTGATGGAAATATGTTAACCAAGAGGTCTCCCCGATGTGAAGCCCCAATTATCCCTCGCACCATTCAGAGTAGGATCCCCATTTGGAATATCAACCCAATTTCTGTGTATTCTTAAAGATAAGCCTTGGATCTAACTATCAACAATAGATAGGAGTGCAAATGTGCCTTCGAAAAGCAAGGGGGGTGTGCCTAGTGAGTATTCGATCACATGTGTGTCGAATTTCTTTCACTGCAAAGGGGAGGAAAATTGAGCCTCTAAGAGAGAGGTAGTAGTACCACCCTAGTAGAGACACACTTAAAGAAGAAGGGTCCATACAACATCAACTTGGGGAATAGTACACAAAGATGCAAGGATCATTGAAACCAATATGACAAGGAAAATCTGTCTAATATCCAATGAAATAGTCCACAAGGCTATGACAAAAATAATATAAATTACAACACATTCTCAATATGATAAGTACCAAAAAAAATAAAAAAATAGTTCAACTACTTTAGCACAGATGAAAGAAAACATGAATTAAAAACAATCACAAAACAATCTTAAAAATATCCATAATCCATGCATGAAGAATGTGCTGGCCCATAGGGCTTCTGATATTAAGTAGGAGTTCCAAGACACATGTATACAATGAACACCACTAGCTCCAGTAGTGGAGCATTGGATTCACTCATTGCTCCTAAAAATAACTAGCTTATCTCTCTAATGCCTTACGAGAGGATCCAAGGTGAAAAGTCCTTTGCTCATACAATGAGGGTGTATATATAACCAAGAGGTGAAGCTTCACCTTCCTTGTGACTCTTTGAATACCCTCATGATTGTTTGACTTCTTATGAATTTTCAACTTACATGACTCTTCATATTCCATGTGTGTACTTTGGACTTCCACTTTTCAATACATTTTGAATAGGTAATTACATAATCCACAATAATGATGTGGCATTTGATGACTTGTGACAGGACATGACATGACACCGACGACATGGACTGCATGATGATGTGACAATGCCAAGTTGTCCTTCTTATTGCTTATTTCTTTGTGTCATTGAACAGATGGTACATGTTCTTCTTCTTCCTGCTTATGTCTTGAAGATGAGGAGTCTTCCATGTGATCTTGATATTCATCTTCTGTAAGAGTTCGATGTTCCTTCTTCTTCTCACCTAATGATCATATTATTTATTTAGCTCCATATGTTTCTTCTAGCATGTCCTCCTTTTCCATCTCCTTCTTCATCATATTTCCATAGAATGATAGAGTACCTACATATGCAATCTGCTCATGACAAGACAACATAATTTCGATAAACCCTTAGTGGCTACATATAAATCCACTGACTGAGCCGAAACTGGTGATAAGATGGTAAAGAGGCTCAGTAACTATGCAATTCCACAGCTCAGGCAATCAGGGGTGAAGCTTGAGCCTTGAGATTGCGCAATGCGTAGTTTAGGCTGGATTGAGGAAGAAGATTGTGCACTTTAGGAGCTCATTGGATTAGGCTGCAAAGTTTTGCACAGTTTCAGTCAACTGCATAGTTCTGGGAAGTAAGGCAGACTTGGTTATTGTGCAGTCTTGCAATTCAAGAGATCAAGGGTTGAACATGAGGTCTGAGACTGCACAGTGCACAGTTCAGGCCTGGCTGGAGGATATGATTTCGCAATTTGGGAGGTGAAGGCCTAGGATTGAGCATTGAAATTGAAAAGTGCACATAATTGGAAGGAAAATAGGCCATTTGATTGCGTATTTGCACAATTAAGGAGCTCAAGTTTGAGGCTTGAGGACTGAGATTGCGTAATGCATAGTTCTGGCTTGGTTGGAGAGAAATATTGCATAGTTTTGGGAGTCAAGGGATGGGCTTGAGCATTGAGGCTGTGAAATGCATAGTTTTGGGAGGCAGAGACTGCGCAGTGCCAAGAGAAAAGGTCACTTCTTGAGGGCTGAGACTCTGCAATGTGTAGTTCAGGAGGGCTGAATGAGACTAGGTTGCTGGGAATTTTCTGAAATTTGGCTAAGTGTGGGACTTAAGAGACTGTTGCGAACAGTGGTATGACTTGACTATGATCACACACTTGAAACAATTTGAAGACACAAAAACACAGATCATATGGAACATGTAACAACATATTTCCCTCAATGCGACAACTTTGAGATGAATTTACCACAAGTGCGACACTAAAGGTACACTTTGCACCGACCGTGATGACACTTGTGCGACAATGCTTAAAACTTTGGGATTGAGTGTGACTAATGTTTACATGGTTAGACTGACTAATTCAGTCAAAGTTAACCCCTTGAAACCACCAGAACCAACATACATATATTGTGCAATAAATAACATTCGAAAATATGCCATTTTCTAAAGTGCGAATGAATCTTGCGATATGTGAATGATAGTGAAAGTAACGCATGCCAGAGAAAAGATAACATGACAATGAAAATAATTAAATTGAAAGCAAGAGAAAGTGATAGTAAAAAACATGAAAGCGATGCGCACAAAACAATGGTGCACGAGAGTGACAATTTGAAAAACTCACCGAAATAGAAGTAAAAACATAACGATACTATGAGAAAATTTCATTGTCAGTGCGCACTGACTGTCGAAATGGAATGGACATCGCACAGGCACAATCTTGATGGAATGTTCTATGCTTGTCGAAGCTTGCATAAAATAATGTGCTCATGAACTTGTTGTAGACTGAGCATGTGTGAGCAAGTGACTTAGACACTTTCGATCCAAAAAGGGAGCTCGAAAGCATCAACTGACCAATAAGTGACTATGGAACGACCGATCATAATATCCAAAGTAGGCTCCAAAATTCGAGTGTACGCAAAATTTTGGAGGGTTTTTATTGCAGCGACAACAATACCATCAACAAATTTTCAAGATACCTTAATTTTCATATGGGTTGAAATATCTATTTAATTAAATGAAGAGTGTATGTGATGGTGAACATGATGGATACAATTAAGATGAAAATAGATAGTCATTTGAAACATTCAGGGAAAATCCACAAAGATTTCATAAAAGTTGGCATAAATGATGAAGACTTTGAGAAAGAGATTTTTGAGTTGAAGGCACAACTTATTGTTCTAATGGAGCTACTACAAAATAAAAAACGTGGATGGGTAATGAAGAAGATAGTTAGATGGCCTATCGAGCAATTCATTGTAAGGAGACAAAAATACATGTTGGTCAAAGTTTTCATTGATGTCAATATGGAATTATTGCTAAACCATAATAATACCCTAAGTCCAACCTCAAACCCTAATTATTCATGAAACCATAGAAGGTTGTAAAACCTAGGAGAAATTCCTATTTGCATATGTCCATGATACCCTAACCCTAAAATCACTTAGTCAATATGATTTCAAGCCATTAATGAAGTCAAACCTAGGAAAATTAATAAAGTTGAAGAAACCATAAATTCATAACCTAGGTATATTACAAGCCCTAATATCTTGTTGATAGAAACTCATTGATTATAACAAAGCCATAAAATCGTTGAGGAATTCCAAATGTTGAATGAGAACTTATGAAATAAATCCTAGGTCTATAACAATGATGCCCTAAACATTGTATTGGTGAAGATGATATGGATAATGTTTGGATTGAGTCACATAAGCTTGATTCTTTGAAGATGAAAAAGAAGGATTTTGAAAATTCTTATAAATATGAACTTGAAAACTAGGTATAGAGATTGTAACCACTAGAGATAATGCATGGCCTATGCCTGTAAATATTAAGAGGCTCATCTGGAACAATCAGAAGACATTCAAAATTGATATGGAAAACCATGGAGGCAATGTTCTGTTAGAATCTATGATGAAAACAAGCCATCTCTCGTTCACAAAAATGACCACTTTTACAATTTATTGTCCAACGCAAGGGCACTAGTGCATTGGTGCCTTGGAATATTCACTGACTTGTCGATAAGTTAAGGAGGTGCAGTCTTTGGAAAATTTCAATGACAATATCAGAGCAACAAACACTTGTTGGTAAAGCAAAACAAATTTTCTCTATGTGACAGATGAATACAACAAACGAGTCGACCAAGAAAACATTAACAATTGACTCAATGGTGTAGATGGGAAAGAAGAACAAGTTTAATTGGAGAATACATCAGAATATAATTAAAGGCCAAAATCTCACAAAAATTTCTGATGTAAATGGAAGATAATATGGAAATTGATTACAGAAAACAATAAAATATTTAATATATTTTTCACTGGTTGGGCCATTAGGGGAATTTTGAGGTCTAAAAGGGGCCTCCTAAGGAAATAATAAAATAATAGGTAAACCAATAAAATAATATTTATGAATTTGCAATTCACTTTTTGCACCACAATCCATGTAACCATAGTTAATTTCAATTCAAAAATTGTACCAAAATAAAATTAATAAAAAAATTGTATTGATGTGACTATAAATAAGAATGAGCTTTTCAAGAAAAAGTCATTATCATTGAATAACTAATACATTTGTCCTTTGTACTTAAATAACTTAAAATAAAATATAAATATAAATTTATAAATTCTTAATTATATTATATGCTATTAAGAAAAATTTATATTATTTAAATTGTAGAATAACATGTAATTAATATACTATATAAAAATAATATAATATAATATAATAAATGTATAGGGATATGCATTGTTTCTTTCAAGAAATATGAAATGGCAATTATATATTTTTAGTCAAAAAGTGTGAAATGACATTTATTATGAGTACTTTACTTTGACTTTAAAAGTACTTAGAACACTACCATGGTTAACCATCAATTTTTATCCACCATTGAGAATGTGACAAGTAAGTACCTTTAACTCAAACAATGCCACCTTAACCATTAGGGATGATGTCATCCACTAAAATGTGATTGGTTCTCATAAAGTGAATTTTGATTGTACATTTTCCTTAGGAGGCCCATTTTAGACCTCAAAATTCCCCTAATGCTCATGTCAACCCCTTCACCCAATAGACACGTCTCTTCTTCAAAGGGAAAATATATATAAATACAAATATGGAATCATCATTATAACTATCCAACTTGACTCTCAGAAAGATGAAAAATGCAGAAGTGAAGATAGAAGTAAGGAGATCTAAATCAGTGAAAAGTATCTCGGACCTTTGATGAATTTATATATAGAAGAAGTGCAGACCTCGACCTAAAGGATAGTCCTGTGGAGGTTCGATTACTAGCTTGGTTTAGTTCTATATCTCTATATCAGATTTGTGAAAAGCTCATATTTGGAGAAGCTCATATTATTTCCTAGAAGCTCAGATTGTAGACCTATGGAAGAGCTACCTTGCCTCAGACCTATGACTGTAACCACAAACTTTCAGAAATATCTTAGAAAATGGACATTCAACTATAATGACTCAGACCTGTAGCAGCTAACCTCATACCTATGATAACTTAGGTTGAGAAGCTCAGAATATATCTCGAATTGTGAAGCTACAAAAGCTCGAATCTGTAATCTAAATATTGGAGTTTCAGACCTGTGGCTTGGTTTAGTAAACAATCACTTGAGGAGGGAAAATCATAGTTGAAAAGGCTCATACCTATGAGAGAAGGCTTGGACCTGTGTGATCTCAAACTATACCTCCTTATCAGGACCAGAATACATCTTGCCACAAAATTCAGAACTGTTATGGATTGTAGATCTGTAAGACATGTTGCAGTGATTTCAAACTTGTGAAGCTTAGAACTCAAAACATTCTAATAGTCATCCTTTGGAACAAAGTTGAAGCTGGTGTGGAAGAAATTTTTGGAGAAAAATTGTAGAATACCCTTTACAATAGACATTGAAGAGTTGACACTTTGTTGAGAGAGTCCCTAAAGAATTGTTGAAGCCTATTAGAGACATTATTTGGAGAAGCATTGCAAACCTCATTGGTCGAAAACTTTGTGAAGAAATTGAAGAATTGTTTGGTGCATACATTGAGTAACTTATTGAATATCCTCAGAGATCATGATGAAGCCCTCATAATGTGACCTTGAAGAATTTTGTTTTGGTAACATGAAGAGTTTTGGAGACATCTTCTGAGAAGAAAAATTTGTCATTGATAAGCTAAGTGCTTTAGAGATCGATTTAAGGCATTGTTGAAGGTGAAGATATTGACAAGGATTGTTGTAGAAGATATTGGGAGCCCTAAAGAACCCTTGATCTTAAATTTAAGAATTGAACCATAGGGTTGGAGCCTGTGCCAGTGAGAGGGTTAGAGCCCTAGAGGTTGGAGTCTCATAAATAAAAGGTTGGAGCCTTGGAAGATATGGTTGGATCCCTAGAGTTTGGAGCATCGTGAATTCCAAGTCGATTCTTGGCAAAGTACAGGTTGGATCTTGGTAGATTGGATATTGGTGTCTTCATCTAGGGCTAGAGCCCTAAAATATTATTGCATTTGATTTATTGTAAAAAGAGGATTGGAGTCCTCGATATTTATGATTAATAAAATTATTGTTATATATTTTTTCATTCTGTGTTCTAATTATAAGTGATCTTAACTGGTAAAAAATAATAATTTTAAAGAAATACTGATTCATCCCCTTGTTGAGTCAAATTATAGAATTATAATTTGACAATAAACTGTCGACCTGATCTGAGTTTAATTTCCTGCAGTGCCACAGGGAATTCCAGCAACACAGGAACATAAATTTCCTGCAGCGAATTTTTTTTGAATCAAATTATATACATATAATTTTCCAATCATAAATTTTCAACCCAGGGTAGGTAATCTTGTGAGATGCTATGAAAAATATATGCAGGCTTATTACTGGAAGTGTTCATAAATTAACTATTCATACATCAAATACTGCTTCTATACTATGTCAATACTTGGAAGCAATGGCTATGGAGTGGCATATATAATCCCTCTACAACACTTAGGATTGCTGATATTGACTATAAAAAGATAAAGATCAAACTACAATCAACAACTCATGCTTCTTTCCTGTATCAATACTTTAGTAGCAATGGCTATGGAGTGGCTTATAACATCCCTCTACAACAATTGGGTTTGTTGATATTGATGCAAGAAAAGATAAAAGATCAACCATAATCAAGAATCCAACTTAAAGAGCATGAATCCAAACATTGATCAAATGAAAAAACTCATTAACATAAAGAATTAAATCACTTAACCAATTAACAATTTGCTGCGGAAATGCAGAAATAATGCACTAGTTGTGTACAGGAATTATTAATGCATAAATGAAACATAAATAAAACACACACTATGTTGTGGGATTTGTGAGCGAAGGGGGCTCTCCCTCACTCACAACCCCTTCAAAACTTGAAGAGATTACTCAGAAAAGTAGACGGAACATAATATATTGTATTACTATGAAAATATATAGCCAAACACATTATGATATATTGCTTATCAGTAGAGATCCCCACCCAACCCCCTTACAATATGAAATACATATCCTTTTATACAATATTTAAAGCCCATATTTGGCTCAAATGACTAATATAAGCTATCAACCAACAATACAGGTCTAGACTATCGAATTTAGCTTCTGTTGAGTCTAATCCATGACTGAAAGCATGGATTAGCCGATTTCTATTACATAGCTGAAGCTACGAGAATCTGGTTACGAGGAGAAATATGTAGGTTCGGGTTGTTTCAAAAAGAGGTTCGAAGAAACCAATAGGATAGCCTTCATGTGCAGCAAATTCCCCACAAAACTCTTGTCTTCGCTAGATATGGTAATAAGTAGAATATAATCAACCGTTGATGTCGCTGTAGGAAATCCGGAACGGTTGCGGGAAATCCAGAACTTCTGCGAGAAATCTAGCTACACAAGCTGTCTTAAAGATTTTGCGGAGCTGCTTCGAATCAAAGAAAATATTAATCAAATCAGGACGGTTGCAGGAAATTGGCATTTGAAGTAATTCCAGAGCTTCAGCAGGAAATGTGGAACTGCTGCGAGAAATCTGGATCTGCTGCAGGAAATCTGGAACGACTATAGGAAATGTGGCCGCACGAGCTATCTTCAGGAATTTGCAGAGCTGTTTCTAATCAAAGTAAATCTACACATGAGTTCTAGATCAGTTGGAGTGGAAATTCAATAAATATACAACTAGATCAAAGAATACTTCAAGTTCAAGGAAAAATGATACTTATTATGTTAATTTGACATACCTTAAGATCATAGCAACCTTTTAGCCAACACTAAACAATATAGCCGAACTAAGCATAATTAGGGGTGGAAGAAGTTCAAAAATAGGGGGGGTAAGGCCTGGGAAAGGTGTAAAAAAATAGGAAAAATTGAGACTCAACATCTCCCCCACACCAAAAATCTTGCATGTCCCTATGCAAGCAAATCAATTGTTGTATTGTCGCTCCCTTGCAAAAATAAAAACATTTATGGACGCTCGTAATAATGTTCTTGCAATTTTGCGTGACCCATATTTCCTTCACTGGATAGAGATTTTTCCAAAAACAGAGTGTTTGTTGGACTCTTTATTTGTTTAAACTGATTTCACAAAAATATAGCAGAAAGGATGCCATGGGAATACTAAATTGCAAGAATGGTGTTATTTACTTGAATAAAATGGCAAACTTATTAAAATTTCCATAAATATTTCTGGGGCATCATCGATCATAAGTTTTACTTTAATATCCTCATTGTAAATATGAGTGACATGATTTGAAATCCATGGTGTTTAAAAGTAGACATACTAATACTTTCCCATAGTAACCATATTACCATTATCCACATATAGTTGCAACTCCTCTTTTCTAGGCAAGGTGAGGTACTTGCACTAAGGGTCCCACATCCATAAAAAAAAATTGTTCCAAAAAGATAGAACTCCAAGGCATAACACCAGAAGGATATTTAAATCAATTCTCAAAGAGATATGATAATGAATTCAGGAAGACAAAAAAAACCAAGTAAATCACAGTGTAAAGTTAACTTTAATACCACAGGCATGGCCCTGCTGCAAGCAGGCATCAATAGCCTTGACAGGAGTGACTTTTAACCCACGAAATGCCTGTTTCCCAACTGTTAGATATAGATTCAGAGTTATTTATTTACATTTATTTTGAAATTAATTGAAGGCCACTATCCCGGCTTGGTAACTAGCCAACGACAACTTCATTCACAAGAATTAACAAGAAAGAACAAGTCGGTTCTTGATGAGACCTCTTGTCTTCCAGATTTTCAACTGAAAGCCATTAACTTGTGTTGGTGACCAGTGCGGTAATGTCGTTCTGGTTAGGACCCATGATCATGGTACGTCGGCTCATAATGAGACCTATCCATCAATTAATCTATCTTATATAAAAATTCTGATTATAATCAACCTTAAATAGGTTACTTAATAGTTGGGGAGGTGATTCTTGTCCTTAAGAGTACGGGATTGAGTGAAAAGTTTTTAATTAATAATATTTATTTGTTGTTCCTTATACCCTAAAGAATAATTTTAAATAAAAAATCTTAGATAATGACTAAAAAATTCCTGAAATTGATCATGTTAGGGTTCTTGTGAAAACTTATTATAGTTTTGTAGGCATGGTCCACCATAGGAATATTCTCATCAATACCTTCAAAGAGGGTCTTTTTAAATTTTTTTTTTTTTGAATGATAGTTATAGGTCAATAATCAAAGTCACTTTATAAAATATGAGGCATTAAGAGTAAATTTCTTCTAACAAGTCTTACCACGAGATTGCATAATAATAGAAATTTTACAAGTTGCACTTTAGGGAATCACAATTTCAAGAGTGTTGTTATACAATTTTATTTCAAAGCCATATTTATTCATTAACCTACCTTATTTTTAAGAGAGTAAGATCCCTTTTAAGTGTAGGCGTACTTCCAATGTAGCCATGTATGCAAAATAATGCTAAATATACTCACACTTAGTTTTAAACAATAAACCTCGATACATACCAAAGTGTGAGAAACCAGTTGCTTTCATTGATATGGTACCAAGAGTTTCCAGTTAATGAGGGAATGGAGTATGCTAACAATTTTTTGGAACCAAGATTCAATAGGACCCACATATTGATGATTCTCCAAATCTTCCACAACTTGATGTTTTCTCTCTTCATATTGACAAGGATGGTTAAGGGAAATTATAGGATTTTCTTCTTGGTGAGCTTCAACAAGGGTTTTCGAACAAGTTCCAATTATATATTTTTCCTTTAATGGTTTATGGATTAAAGTTTCTTCCTAAGGTAAATGTTGTGTGGTAATATGGGAAGCTTATAAATTCACTCCTCTCCCCTCTCCAAAGGATATGTCATTACATTCAATAGGAGAGTGAGTAGGTAAAATAGGTGTTTTAAATTGATGTGCAACTTGATAATCATAATTAGGATTTGGTTGCACAAATGATTGGGACCATATAGAAGGATAAGATGGTGATGCATTAGATAGGAATTGCATTTTTTGTGGCTCAGGTAATGGAGTTTTCATGGGGAATTTCTCCAGAGAAAAGGCTCCAAACCATCCTTGAGGTTGTGGGAATGTATGGCTAAAGGGAGAGGTCCAATGTGGCCATAAGGTGGGGTATTGAATTAGAGGAGGATTATAAGTTTTCCATGGAACTGTAGGTTTGTGGATGTGTTGAGGAACCTATTGGGGATAATAAATATTATTCCAAGTATTAAATGACGATGAGTTTTGAGTTATACCTGGCTGTCGATTTATTTCCTTGATTCCTTAAACACATGTTGAAACCCCAATAGTGATGGAAAATAATCTGCTGAATGATCCTACTTGCATTGCTTCTTTTCTTCCTGTAAATCATCCAATTGTAAATTTAGACAAGATTTTGTAGTTCCTATTTTTGCAGTGGATTTCAAAAATTGAGAAGAAGGTTCTCGAGAATTCTTTCCAAGATTGGAGATTCCTCTTGAATAACTAATGCAAAATTTACAAACATCATCATATGGTAAGTGAGAAAAATCACTTGCTCCTATAAGATTTAAAGATTCTAAAAATTCATCTTTGATTCCTTTGAGTAAGAGTGTTTTCAAGGTCTCTTTTACCAAATTCTTGTGTTTTTATTTTTGGAGGTTGTATCTAAATCACTCCACACAATCCTCCAAAGTTTCATTTCCCCCCTGTGTTATCCCAAAAATATCTTCACCGGCCTGGCATTAATCTTGGTATTTCTCCAAGAATACATTCTTCACGTCTTCCCATGTTTGAATGCAGTTCCATCCAAGGCTCATGAACCATTGGAGAGCTTCTACTTTTAGAGTAAGAGGAAACACTTGCAACCTTTGAGCATTAGTACAATAACCATATCCTCTAAAAACTACTTCAAATTCAAATAAGAATGTATCTGTGTCTTCATTTTCCAAACCATGAAATTTTGGTAGTGCAGATAGGGGAATACTATGCATTTGTGCCACTCCTGGATCTTTGATAGGGAATTCAAAAGTAACAATGTTTTCCATTTCTTACCAAATGAAAAGAGGTTCTCCATGTACTACTTCGAGACTCCTTCGTCGAAATTTCTTGCCAATTAATCAGTGAAATAAGTACATTGGATGATTGATATTAGCCTAAAAACTCCTCATTGAAAAATGCCTTGAAATATCATTTTTGTTTTTTCAACAAGCTAGTTGGTATATCTTGTTAGCATGTGGTTGAATAGATTGGGGGGGGGGGGGTTCTTACAGCACCCAAGAAATGAAAAAAAAACTTAAAAATAATGAAGGAAACAAATTTTCAAAAACTCTACTTACCAAACAATCAGGACATGGATTTGGTGAATTTATGACCTCTTTAGGTGCGTGGGCTTTTCCCTTCATCTTATCATTTCAACTCCCCAGTCCTACAAAACAAAATCAACAAAATCAAGCTAAAACACTTTTAGTAACATCCCTTAGCACCTCCCCGGCAACGACACCAAAATGTTGAGTCAAATTATAGACACATAATTTTCCAATAAATTTTCAACTCGATCTGAGTTTAATTTCCTGCAACGGCACAGGGAATTCCTGCAACACAGGAACATAAATTTCCTTCAGCGACAAAATGTTGTTCATCAAATTTTAGATGTATAATTTTCCAATCATAAATTGTCAACCCAGGGTAGGTAAGCTTGTGAGATGCTATGCAAAATATATGCCGGCTCATTACCGGAAGTGTTCATAAATTAACTATTCATACATCAACTAATGCTTCTTTCCTATGTAAACGCTTGGCAGCAATGGCTATGGAGTGGCATATATCATCCCTCTGCAACACTTACAATTGCTGATATTGACCATGGAAAGAAAAATTTCAAACAACAATAAAGAACTCATGCTTACTACCTGTATCAATACTTTAGTAGCAATGGCTATGGAGTGGCTTATAACATCCCTATGCAACACTTGGGTTTACTGATATTGATGCATGAAAATATAGAAGATCAACCATAATCAAGAATCCAACTTAAAGAGCATGAATCCAAACATTGATCAAATGAAAAGAACTCATTAACATAAAGAATTAAATCACTTAACCAATTAACAGGTTGCTACAAGAAATGCATAAAGAAAGCACTAGCGGTGTACATGAATTATTAATGTATAAATGAAACAGAAATAAAACACGCACTATGCTACGGGAGTTGTGAGCGAAGGGGGGCCTCCCTCACTCACAACCCCTTCAAAACTTGAAGAGATTGCTCAAAAAAGTATACAGAACATAAGATATTGTATTACTATGAAAAGATACAGGCAATCACAATCTGATATATTACTTATCAACAGAGATCCCCACCCAACCCCCTTACAATATGAAATACATCTCCTTTTATACAATATCTAAAGTCCATATTTGGCTCAAATGACTAATCTAAGCTATCAACCAACAATACAAGTCTAGACTATCGAATTTAGCTTCCGTTGGGTCTAATCCATGACTGAAAGCATGGATTAGATGATTTCTGTTACATAGTTGAAGCTATAGGAAATATGGTTACGGGGAGAAATCTGTAAGTTCGGGTTGTTTCAAAAAGAGGTTCGAAGCAACCAATAGGATAGCCTTCATGTGCAACGAATTCCCCACAAAACCCATGTATTCGCTGGATTTGGAAATAAGTAGAATATAGTAAATCACTGATGTTGCTGCATGAAATTAGCGGCTATAGGAAATCCGGAACAACTGTGGGAAATCCAGAACTACTGCGGGAAATTCGGCTGCATGAGCTATCTTCAAGATTTTTTGGAGCTTCTTCGAATCAAAGAAAATATTAATCAAATCAGGACGGTTGCAGGAAATCGGCATTTTCAGGAATTCTAGAGCTTATGCAGGAAATGTGGAACTGCTGTGGGAAATCCAAATCTGCTGCAGGAAATCCAGAACGGCTGCAAGAAATGTGGCCGCACGATCTGTCTTCAGGAATTTTCGGAGCTGTTTCGAATCAAAGTAAATCTTCACATGAGTTCTAGATTAGTTGGAGTGGCAGTTCAATAAAGATACAACTAGATCAAAGAATACTTCAAGTTCAAGTTAAAATGATACTTATTAGGTTAATTTGACATAACTTAAGCTTATAGCACCCTTTTAGCCAAAACTAAACAATATAGCCAAACTAAGCATAATTAGGGGTGGAATTCGTAGTTCAAAAATAGGGGAGGTAAGGTCTGGGAAAGGTGTCAAAAAATAGGAAAAATTGAGACTCAACACCCCCCTCTCAGTGTTTTCAACAATTGGTATCAAATCCAGTACCTTCACTCATAGCCTAACATATTGAAGGTATATCCTTAGAACACAAATGGAAAAATCAAGGAAGAAGTATTGAAAACCTGTCGAAGATGTCACCTGCTCAGGGGATAATCAAATTGGGAAAGCTCCATTGTTCAATGGAAACTTTGATATATGGAAGGGAACAATGAAGAATTTTTTAATGGCTCAAGGTTTTGAAGTATGGGAATAATTGATTACTGAAAGCATGATGGAAGAAGAGTCCAATGTAAGAGCGATAAATCAATCTTGAGTGGGCTACCAAATCCTATAAAGACCAGAGTGAAAAAATGTTCTTCAACAAAAGATATGTGGGAAAAAATTCAAGATCTTCACTCAAAAGGAGCTTTGACCATGATTTCTAATCAAGAAGATGATGAAAATAAAGAAGGAAATATATAACCGATAAATAAAGCTGAAAACAAGAGTGAAGACATCAAGACCAAGGAATACTTGTAAGATGAATAAAATGAATAATACCCGACAAAAAATCTCAAGGCAAAGATTGAAGTTGTGTTAGAATAAATAAGAAGATTGAATAGGGAAAATGAGGAGCTTAAGAAGAAAGCACTAGATGGTGAACATGACCTTGACAAGACAATGAAGGAAGTTGACATTTTCAAGCTTCAAATATGAGAAAAATATTATGAGCTCACCAAGATAAAGGAGGAATTACATCAAAACAAGAAAATACATCATGAATAAATCATATCCGTGACAAATCAGTTAGATAAATCAAAGAAAAGGGAAGTCACTTTGTCAAACCATCTTGAATAAAGACATGAGGACTTGAACAAACTTGAAGTAAAAATTGGTAAATACAAGGAAGAGGTCTCCTCCCTTAAATCTCAATTGGAAGAAGCAAATAAACAAGTACAAGGATCTGAAAAGGTGATAGAAGTTTGGTCCTCTTGGAAGGACAAGTTGATGAAGAATAAAAGGAAAGAAATGCTATGACATGCCAACTAGAAGAAAAGGATAAAGATATCACCACATTAAAATCATAAATCACCTCACTTAAGGCCCAATCATGTGAAGCAACGAGAATGAAGGAAGAATTGGAGAACCATATAATAAAGAAGGATGAATAATGCAAGATGATGAAAGAAGATATTAATCTCCTAATAAAATAAGTTGATCATGTGAACATGAGTCTAAAGAGATCTCAAACCCTAGATGACATCCTGAGTCATCAAATATCTCCTCTTGATAAATAAGGTCTTAGATATGTAGGTGAAACCTCAAACAAAAATTATGCAAACCCTAACGCTTCAAACAAGAAGGATGTGGAGAATATTGGAAGAAATATTGGTGCCCCGAGTTCCAACAAAAGCAAGGAGAAGAGTGAAGATTACATTGGAAGAAACACTACTCCTAGAAGATATGCAGATGGTGTCAAGAATGTAAGAGGCAATAATTTTGATCAAAGTTTAAGGCAATATGACCTCAGAATTACATCAAGGCAATCTCCATCCTCCAGGTACCAAAGTATATTTTTTGGTTATTTCTATTCTTGTACAAATTTTGGGGCACATGGCAAAGGATTGTAGGGAATATCACAAGGAAAAATATAATGGTTCCCATTAGTATCCTAGAAGAAACTTTGCAAAAAAAAATCATGCCTCCTCATCTATGTACAAAATAAAATGATTCAAATGCCATAACATTGAACGCATTTCTTGTGATTGTAACTTGATGTGGGTTCCTAAACAAGCTAAAAAATGACTACCAAGCAAGAAAATAAAGTCACACAAGTTTGGAGAAGAGAGAAATTTGGGTTAGAAATCCTATTTAACACTCAAGACATCAACTCATGTTGTTGATCTAATGAGTACATATTTGGAAAATATGATATTCCGAGTTTTGATGATGAAATTCTACCAAAAAGGAGACCATGCATACTATTAGGGGGAGCAAGTCCATTAAATAAAATTATAATGATAGAGGGAGTTGCAAAGGGAAACATAACAAGAAGGAGCACTGTGATAGGGGGAGCAACATGTCAAGAAGAAGCGTGATAGGGAGAGTACTTGGACACCCCATTTCCCATTGATGTCAAAGGGGGAGAGAATGTTGTAAGGGAATATATTATTTCCATCAATGACAAAGGGGGAGATTGTTGGTTAAAGTTTTCATTGATGTAAATATGACATTATGTATAAACCCTAATAATACCCTAAGTCAAGCCTCAAACCCTAATTATTCATGAAACCCTAGAAGGTTGGAAAATCCTAGGATAAATTCCTATGTGCATATGTCCATGATACCCTAACCCTAGAATCACTTAAGTCAATATGATGTCAAGCCATTAATGAAGTCAACCCTAGGCAAATTAATAAAGTTGAAGAAAACCTAAATGCATAACCTAGGTACATGAAAAACCCTAAGCTCTTGTTAACCTCATTGATGATAACAAAGCCCTAAAATCGTTGAAGCATTCCAAATGTTGAATGATAACTTATGAAAGAACTCCTAGGTTTATAACAAAGATACTCTAAACATTGTATTGGTGAAGATGGTATGGATGCTATTTGGATTGAGTCATAGAAGCTTGATTCTCTAAAGATGAAAAATAAGAAGTTTGAAAATTATTATAAATATGAAATTGAAAACTAGGTACAAAGATTGTAGCCAATAGAGATAACACATGGTCTCTTCCTGTAAATCTTAATAGGATCATTTGGAACAGTCATAAGACATTCAAAATTGATATGGAAAACCATGGAGGCAACGTTCTATTAGAATTTGCGATGACAACAAGCCATTTCTCCTTCACAACAATGACCACTTCGAAAATTTGTTGTCCAACACAAGGGCACTAATACATAGGTGCCTTGGAATATTCATTGACTTGTGGATATGCTTAAGGAAGTGCAGTCTTTGGAAAAATTCAATGACAATATCAAAGCAACATGCACTTGTTGGTAAAGAAAAATAGTTTTTCTCTATGTGACAGATGAAGACAACAAAGGAGTCGACCAAGAAAACAATAACAGTTGATCCAGTGGTGTAGATGGGAAAGCAGAACAAGTTTTCTAGGTGCATGCATCAGAATATAATTCAAGGCCAAGATATCACAAGAAATTTAATATGTAAATGGATGATGATATGGAAATTGATTACACAAAAAAATTAAAAATTTAATATATTTTGCATTGGTCGACCCTCATGTCTTCCCCTTCACCCAATAAACATGTCTCTTCATTAAAGGGAAAATATGTATAAATAAAAAAATGGACTCATCATTCTAACCATCCAAATCGGCTCTGATAAAGATGAAAATTGCATAAGCGAAGATAGAAGTAAGGAGATCCGAATCAGTGAAAAATGAGCTCAAACCTATGATGAATTAATCTGTAGAATAAGTGCAGACCTTGACCTGAAGGAAAGTCTTGTGGAGGTTCAATTAGTAGCTCAGTTTAGTTCTATATATATGTCTCAAATTTGTGAAAAGCTCGGATTTGGAGAAGCTCAGATTACTGCCTGGAAGCTCGGATTACAGACTTGTGGAAGAGCTACCTTACCTCAGACCTGTGACTGTAACCACATACTTTCAGACATATCTCAGATAGTGGACAGTCATCTATAATATCTCAGACCTGTGGAACTATAGTCTTGACCCTATAGCAGCTAACCTCGATCTCATGGTAACTGAGGTTGAGAAGCTCAAACTATATCCCAACTTGTGAAGCTACATAAGCTCGAATCCGTAATCTAAAAATCGAAGTTGCATACCTGTGGCTCGGTCTAGTAAACAATCATTTGAGGAGGGACAACCACAGTTGAAAAGTCTCAAACCTATAAAAGAAGTGTTAGATGTGTGAGAGAAGGCTTGGACCTCTGTGATCTCAGACTATACCTCCTTATCAGGACCAAAATACATCCTGTCACATAATTCATATTCATTATAGATTTCAGATCTATAAGACATGTTATAGTGATTTCAATTGAAGCTCATAAATCAAAACAACCTAATAATCATCCTTTGGAATAGATTTTGAGTTGATGTGGAAGAAATTTTTGGAGAAAAATTGTAGAAGACTCTTTGTAGCAAACATTGAAGAGTTGAAACTTTGTTGAGACAATCCCTAGAGCATTGTTGAAGCCTATTGGAGACATTCTTTGGAGAACCATTACATACCTCCTTGGTTGAAAACTTTGTGAAGCACTTAAAGAATTGTTTGGTGCAGACCTTGAGTAACTTATTGAATATTCTTGGAGATCATGATGAAGCCCTCATAATGTGACCTTGAAGAATTTTTTTTGGGTAATATGAAGAGTTGTGGAGACACCTTAAAAGAAAAACTTGTCATTGATGAGCTAAGTGCTTTGGAGATCGATTGAGGGAATTGTTGAAGGTGAAGATATTGACAGGGCTTGTTGCAAAAGATATTGGGAGCCTAAAGAACCATTGATCTTAACTTGAAGAATTGAACCATAGGGTTTTAGCCCTAGAGGATAGGAGTCCTCAAGAAGATAAGGTTGAAGACTGTACCCGTGAGAGGGTTGGAGCCCTAGAGATTGGTGCCTCATAAAGACAAGGTTGGAGCCTTGGAAGATAGGGTTTGAGCCCCAGTGGTTAGAGCCTCGTGAAGTCCAAGTCAATGTTTGGAAAAGTACAAGTTGGAGCTTGGTAGATTGGAGATTGGTGTCTTTATCTAGGGTTGGAGCCCTAAAACGTTATTGCATTTTATTTATTGAAAGAAGAGGAAAGGAGTCCTTGATATTTATTATTAATAAAATTATTATTCTATCATTGTTCATTCCATGTTATAATTATAAGTGATCTTAACTGGTAAGAAATAACAATGATAAAGAAATATTGATTCACCCCGCCTCTCAGTATTTTCAACAAGTTGAAAGTTTTTTTAAGGGATGCAGAACAACTCCAGATAAGTAAGATGAATGTTTTGCATTTGTGAACCATAGCAAGGACCAATGCTTGGAAAATATGATGAGGAAGAAATTTTCATTTGTGAGTCTCAACAAGGGTCAATCTTCAACGAATAAAATGAAATAATAAATATTGTTTGGAATATTAGCATAAAGACTTGAAGGAAGAATCATCCGTTGAGGTTATAAATCCTTATGTTTTTGAATGTGACAATTGGTGTGTGGATGAAGGATGTGTTGCAGATGATGGAAAAGACATTAATTTTGTTTCATGCAGGGTTGAAGACCAGTCTGTTGGAATGATTTCTGAAACTGACCATGAAATATTGATGAACTGTGAAGAATAATTACAATTGCTAGAGAAGATGTTGAATGAACCTGAATCTAATAAGGATGTAGATAAGGAAAATAAATATTCAAGCAGTAAAAATGTGGAACTTAAGATAAAATTTAATTTGAAATTTAATGTTAAAGATGATGAATTGATATTCCAAGCTAGTAATAGTAAAATTAAGTCAGAAACTAGATTGAATATTGACATTGAATAATTAAGGAAATAGATGGAAAAAACACATAAACCAAGATACTGAAAGAAGATGAAAAAAGGCAACAACATGATACATTTTAATGCTCGAGTATACATAAGCAAAGAAGGAGTAGAATTGCAACACAAAATTTGGAAACCCGGTGAATTAAAAGTCACAATAATTGAAGCAGAACAAAAAAGAATGGATGGTCAACAACAGAATAAAGTTTGGGATCCACGAGGAGCTTAATCAATTTATGATGAAATATGGTTGGGAGACCAGGAGTTCCTTTTACCTGGGGAGTATGGTGTAGGAGCATTTTCTATTTTGTATTTATTATTTGTTTAATTTGTAAAATCTTAGAGAACTATAGATTTTATGGAGATTTATAGAATTTGTTGGATATTAAGTAGTTAGGATAGATTCCTAAAATTGAGAGTATTTCTATCAACTTCCTCCAAATATCTAGGAAGGAGTTCCCTATTTTGAGGAATTTGAGAGTTTTCCTCCTCAAGACTAAATAACCATGTAATTAATTTGTAAAGCCTAATTTTGGAGAAAAATCAAGTTAAATTTTTTTATGTTATATTTTTATGTTAAATTATTCCTCTTGGCTCTGCATCAATGATGGATGAGGAGTACAACTCCTTCATGAAGAGACAAAATTGGGACATGGTTCCAGTTCCTTTAGATCATAATATTTTTAAATTCAAGTGGGTCTATAAGACAAAGAAAGTAGTGGGTGGACTTGTGAGTAGATACAAAACACAATTGGTGGCCAAAGGCTTTCAACAAGTTCATGGCATCGTTTATGATGAAACATTTGGTGCAGTGACCAAAATGGACTCTATTTGGTTAACTCTTGCCATTGTAGCAACAAGAAGTTGGGAGGTTCACCACATGGATGTGAATAATGCATTTATTCACGGTGATATCAAAGAGGAAATTTACATGGAGCAACCACAAGGGTATGTAAATAATTCATATTTAGTTTGCCGACTCAAGAAGTATTTCTATGGCATGAAGTTGGAACCTAGAGAATGGCATGCTAAAATGGATTCCTTTTTACTCTTTCAATATTTAATTCACTATAAATTTCATCCAATTTGTGTGTTAAGAACTTCTAAATCTCTCTCGCTCATAATGATCTATGTAGATGATCTACTAATAACTAGTAGTTTAGCCTCAACCATTGTTACAATTAAAACCACTTTGCACAAAAATTTTTCCATGGAAAATATGGGTTTGTTACACATCTTCCTTGGAATAGAAATCAACCAGAATGATTCAGGAATAAAAATTTCTCAGTCCAAGTATGTGAGAGATCTCTTCGTTTGCCTTTACATGACTGGTAGCAAACAAACAACTACACCTTTCTTATCAAGTGTAAACTTTGAAAATGGAAAGGATACATCATTGGTTGATTGCACCATGAACATTTAGCTTGTTGGGAGTCTCCTCTATCTCACTTACTATTGTGAATATCTCTCATATGCAATAGGCACAAATTTCAGATACATGCAGGAGCCACATGAGCTGCATTGGAAAGTTTCCAAGCGCATACCCAGATATGTCCATGGAACCATCAACCATGGGATTCGTTATGCAAAATTAAGTACTTTGGATCTCATTGGCCACACTATTTCAAATTGAGTTGGTGATAAAATTGATTATAATTCCATTTCAGGATATGTTCTCAATTTGGGTTCCAATTCCATTTGTTGGTCCAACAAAAAGAAATACGTGATTTCTTTATCATTTGCAGAGGCCGAATGCAAATGTGTAGTCAAAATTTCCATTCAGGCCATTTGGTTGTAGAACTTCCTCACGGAGCTTGGTATTATGTTTCATCATCCGAATATCATTGGGAGCGATAATCAAAGCACACTAAAGTTTTGCAAAGATCTAGTGTAGTGGCAATGAACAAAACACATCGAGATCCACATGCACTACATCTGAGAATTGGTACATGATGGGGTTCCACAGCTGAACATACTATTGACATCTTCATGAAGACTTTCATTGAGCAGAAGTTTCACTTTTTATGAAACCAAATTGGGGTGAAAGAGACAAATGCTTAACAATTGTATTTCTTTTTCAGTGTTGTATTTTGAGGGGGCGTTTTGTTCCCATGTGGTTTTCCCTCTTTCCTCTTCTTGTAGTTTTTATATGTTACTTAGATGCATGGTAAAATGGGTACCTTACATGGCTTCTTGTCGAGATCCACTGATATTTTCTCTGTCTAGTCGTGCTTCAGTGGGGGTATTGGTGATAACATACACTTGATTACACTTCAAGACTATCTCCACTTGCATGAGATAGTTAACTAATGACTACATGACTAGTTAACTAGGACTATATCAACTTGCATGAGATAGTTAAGTGATGACTACACGACCAATTAACTAGGACTACATGTTAGTTTTCTTTAGTGAATGTTTACATCTCTTTAGATTCACTACTATATTAGTTTAGCCATGTAGAATATATTTCATTGAATTGTATTATCTCATAATTTTCTTTCTGTGAATGAATAATATTCATTAATTATTTCCTCTATCAATTTGATTTGTTCTTTCCTTGCAAGTTTTGTTCATTATTTTCTAGCTAAATCCAACCTGTGAAAATTAAACTACAATTTCACATATTCTTTCCATATTGGGTAAGAACTCCCTCAATATAATTGGACCTTTTTACAACTTAGAGCCTAGATAAATATTGCAGCTATTTCATATTATTCATTTTTTTGTTTCAATTCTATATATGCATGAAAATATGTTTTGTGAAAATATTGTTGCAACTCCTCACTTACTCTACATAAAGTTTTTATTATTGTAGCTATTTCATATTATTCGTTTTTTTGGTTTCAATTCTATATGTACATGAAAATATGTTTGTGAAAATATTGTTGCAACTCCTCACTTACTCTACACAAAGTTTTTACGATAGATATTCTAATGTATGTCATTCTTAATATCAACAAGTGCGAGAGAGTGAGTCTCAATTTGGCTTGACATTTCATCATAATATTTTGACTTTTCCTTTTTCATTAAAATAATTAAACAAGGAATGAGATATAATGAAATGTAATATGCATTTTGAATCAAATATATATAAATTCAAATAAATACATGGTATACATGTACATCCTTTTATAAATGACGCTAATAAAAATCTTGCTATACTCCCGAGTATAGGATAAGGTGATATAAACTATTACCTAATTTCCTAACTTTGAAATTGCAAATAGACTACATAAACTAGTCTAGAAATACATATCGGTGATATAAACTATACCCTAATTTCCTTTTAACTTTGAAATTGCAAATAGAAATACATGACCATGACCATGATATAAACTATACCCTAATTTCCTTTTAACTTTGGATTATTGCGTGAACCCTAAAATATGCACTAATACATGAATTCATATTACAATAATGCATAGAGTGTGAAACGTACATCATATGCATAATTAAGGGCACTAAGATGCATGTTATACTATTTGGAGATTTCAGCTCAAACACGCATCTTGGATCAATTCTTTGTATTCCTTAGAAATATGCTTTATCTCGAAGGTTGTGTAACTCAACCTTTTGTGTTAGGATTAGTGCAATTTACCTTTTGTGTTAGGATTAGTGCAATTTTGATAAGTCTCTATTCTAGATATTTTCAAATGTCATAGTTACTACATATATGAAATACATTTGATTGTGGAAATAACACCATATATTAAAAAAATGCTGCTATATGAAATATATACTATTGATGTGGAAAGAACAATCTATATTAAAAAAAAATTGAAAGTAAGTGTAATAAAAGGTTGTCAATATTGATTAAATGGTAACAAATCTCGTCAAGTAAATTTTATGGAAATTCTCTCAATTCTTAATCTCAAACATTAAATTTTATGGAAATTCTTTCAATTCTTAATCTCAAACATTATATTTAGTCAGTACTTTCAAGTTGCAGAAATTAGTGAATAAAAACAAAAATTGATTTAATAGAAATGCATTATAACAAATATGAAAAATGTGGTTTTCAACCTAAGACTATATCCCTTATTATTATTATTAAAAATATAGTCGAAATAAAGTCCTAAATTCATTTATCAAATTAAACATGATGAAAATATAGCACAAATGCACACATCTTCATTCAGATGACAGTTTCATAGAGATATGAAAAATGTTATTTTGACATATCTTTATTGAAGTGATGGTTTTACATATGAAGCTTCTAAATTTTCAAATAGCTTGCACACATATAATTGTAAAAAGAAATAATATATTTGTGTTGTAGAGTTTATGCAATTACAACAAGTAAATTTAAGCATTAATATTAAGAGAATTTTTTTAGAGTGAAAACTTAATTGAATGAAAACAATTGTTGTGGATCAAAATCATTAAGAAAAATTATCAAATTAAACTTTAAAAGGAATTTTTTTTTCATAGAATAAATAAATACAATAAAATAAAATAAGATTCTTACACAAACATCTAATTAATCACTTTTTAGTTAAAAGTTGGGGAAATTAGGTTATTTTCTTAGTTCATTTTCTATCAAGATCTTACCACTAAGGCTAGGTAGGTTAAATGAAAATTTGCAGAACTTTATTTAAAAACCTTGTGCGAAACAAGTTATAGTAAAGCAATTTTTTTGGACACTGTAAAGTTGCGAGGACTCGATAAGATATGGTGTGGTTTAAATTTTATCATATGTGGTTCAACCTTTTCATTAATCATCTACCTTTTATTAGGTGTTTGAAATTGTGAGAAAGTGATATGTTTGAATGTACTAATTCATTGTTTTAAGATCAACAAAACATTAACTAAAATTTGGCTTTACTATGTTTGATGGAGCTATGCATTAAATATAGGCTTTTGCTAAGACAAACATCACATTAATGTCATCATATTTGTCACATTGTGTTAGTATCCATGTTATCAATCTTTTACATGTGCACTTACATATAACAATAAAAAGTGCCATTGTGCATTACTTCGTTGTGCTCATTTGTCATAATTCTATCTAAAATATCATTTTATAATGGTATACAAAATTTTGAGAAATTTTTAGCAATGGAATTTAGATTGCTACATACCCATTGTCCATGCACCTCCCACGTTTGAAGAGGCACTGATAAGGATGACTACAATTCGGCTATAAAGTTCCAATCTAGATGGAAAAATGCCGAGATTAAATGCATTACTTTATTTGAAAGGAGTGAAATTGTCCCTTGCTTGGCACTCAATTTGCTCTAAAATCTTCAAGCTATCCCAATTGTTTTCCCATTATCTTTAGTCACACATATTATATATTAAAAATCAAGCTAAGATGGTGGTCATGGCTTTAGACCTCAATAATAATCTAATTGGTCTTTAGGTTAAAGATGCCATCCATTGTTAGTTAGGTCTTTCCAAATCATGCAACCTCCAAAATGAGGTTGCAAAAGTACAATAATTTGTGACAAAGACCATGTGGAAAAGGTAGAGAGGGTAAAATATCTACAACTCTAACTTCATCTAAGGGTCAAACCTAGTCAACAAGGCATTGTTACCAACCTTTATTGTATTCAAACAATTTCTTGACATAAAATTGAATATTTTAGAAACCAAAGGATGTTAATGTGTATTAAAATTAGGATGTCTTAACCCCAAAGCAGTCAATTAAGGAAAAAAAAAGTGACAATGATAAGGTCATGAGAATTTTCATCAAATGATGAAGTGATCATCATGCCTTCAAAGTTTGTTGTCCCGTGCACCCTTATCTATGAATATTTCGCCCCTTGTACTTCATCGTTTATTGGAATTTGGAATCTTGAAGATCATCAAATTTGCATCACAAATAATGTTTCCTTCTCTATTTTAATGTCACGAGCAATTAATTTACTAATAATTTTATTTATTCCCCTGCAATGAATGTGATTTGATAATTGAACAAATATTTATTGGTAAAAGCATGCCACAAGTTAAGTTGAGGTTTGCCTTTATAAGTCCACTTTTATCATATTTGTTTTACCTACGAGGCTATTTTATTCAAATTAAAATGATTAGTCATTAAAGTAAAAATAAAATGGTTTTGATGCTAGATTTTTCTCAGAAAAGAATGGAGAAAAAATGATTAACATCATTAATTTATGACTCCTATACTATGTAGGCCCGCCTACATATGGATTTTTTCATGAAAAAAAATTATGTTGTTTTTATTTATTTATTTATAATTTCATTTCCATATATTTAGATCCTAGCATTTTAAAATACATATAAATCCATCTTTGGATATGTATTTGTTTTCGTGCAACTTACCCCATAAGACATGAACAAAAGGCTTCAATGGCTTAACCTTTATTGGTGTGCTAAATGTATTCCACAATATTGTTTCTTCAAATTGAGTTAGACATCTCACTAATAAGACCCAAACTTCTAAAACATTTTGTACATCCAAATTATGCACAAGGTTTCTCAAAGTACAATAGGTAATGAAGCCAATTCATTATTAGTCCAAGGTAGGACTCTAGCAGTTGATTTTCCCGTTGACCACTATCAGTTTAACATTGACTAATGCAACTTATAATGTTTAACTTTGAAAAATAAATATTTATTTTTCAATATTATTAAAGAAACTATTTTTTCAAAATTTTTATTGGACCATAACTTGAAGGTCTTACTGCAACCTTTGCACAATATAATTCCATGTGCATAACTTGCTTACATATTTTATGCCACAATTTATGGGTATGGTTGCAATATTCATGCATGATTTTTAGATATTTGGGTAGTGATTTATTATTCTTAAGTAGGAGAACCATCCAAAAATAAAATTCTTGAAAATAACTTATACTCGGGTAAATAACATATTTACCCTCAGCTACCTCTCACCATCATCCTTTTTCATCTATTTTCTTTCACTTTCCTTCAATATTTACCATATTCCACATCTCCATCACCTTACACTATGACCAGTTTCATGATCATATATGAGTTAATACTTATTATTATCCAAAGCATTTATTTTAGTATTTTGACAGAATTTATGGTTAATTATTAGAAAAATAACATGTATTCACTTATATCTAAAAGTTGGATGAGTTTTGTGAAGTTTGTAGGCATATTTGAAGATTCTATCAAAGTCATATTTGGAATCTAAGTCCTCAAATTTGAATTTCCTTTTCAAACTCTTGAATATTTGAGGAAGATTTGAGATCATTGATCAAGCGAATTTCATGGAGAAGAATCATAAAAGTTTTCATAGGTGTCTCCTATCAAATATTTTTTAGATATTTGTGAGAGGACATGAAGATATATTACTTGCTAGATGTTAAGACATGGTTGTAACCACATGATATATTTGTGGATCTAGGAAAGATATGTGGATCTAGGAGATATTTGTAGATCTACATTTATTAATTAGTTATCTTTGTTTTTGTATAAATATGAGTGCCTTATCCATTCAAAGGGATGTTAAGTGTTGAACGATGAAGATTGGCTATGTTTATGCTTGATGTTATGAATATTGTTGAAGTTCACGCATTGCTCATTTAATGCAATCCTTTGATATAGTTATGGCTTCATGATGAGATCTGGCGTTTGATCAGTAGTTTCCTGAAATTTCCACCTCTCATGTGCTTTAGGAGGTCCCCCTAATGAGTATGAGTGTATTTTTATGTTTCAATTATGCAAAATAGATTAACTTCTTTTATGCTCAATTTCTACAAGATTTATTTCAAGTATTTTGTTTAGATGCTCTGTTTTGTATGCACTATTTTTAGACGGTCTTTTATAGTCATTTGATTCTTGTTCTTTTGCAGATCAAGCGCTTGAATAAACTGCCCAAAAAAACAAAAAAAAAAAAACTTTTATTAGTTGCTTCCTGATTTAAGTCTTTTATCTTTGCATTTACTTAGTCTCATACATGAATGATTCTAAACTCTGAACACACACACCAGTAATCTTAATTTTCTTTTATCTTGTGGATAGATGCAATTTGAATTCAATTTCTTAAAAAATCATTTTCTCATTGTCATAAAATAAGTTTCCTTTACTTTCCTTAGCATGGAAATTGTTTTCTTTCTTAGAAACAAAGTTTTTATTTCTTTCTAGAATAGAATTGTCAATTGAGATTTCATAGATTAAAATATCACTTTTCTAGATTAAGATTCCATGATTTCATAGACTCAGTTTTCATGCTTTCATAGATTAGGTTTACATGCTTTTATAGATTAAATCTACCTGTTTTCCTAGATTAATTTCAAATGTTTTCCATAAATTAAATCTTATTGAAGTTTGTGTCTTGTTTTGCTAGGAAGTGTGTGTTATCTTGTTAGATATATTCATGATTAGGATTTATTATTGCGATTTATTTCAATACAATGAAGATATACCATTCATCATGACAAAAGATAAGCCTTGGATTACCTGAGATTATCTCACTATTCCAGGACTTTTTCACCCTTTACGTAAGAATCCTGAAAGGTTATTACCCAAGTATGATTCTGACACCTTCGAGACCCTCGAATACCACATACACAAACATTTTTTAGCATTAATACTAATGAACGTGCAACATGAGGACGTTGTTTGTAGTTTGGTCCTAGATACATTTGAAAACAAAGCTTCTACCTTGTATTGTAGTATGATTTATTTATCAATTGAAAGTTAATTTTGTAGCATATACTGTGCAAGTGTGCTTCACATGTATACGAACCTGGATTGATAATTTAGTTCTAATTAATTTAACCAAAAATTAAATTACCCAACAACCATCACAAGGACTGAGTTTATAAGTCCATTACAACTCAATGTAGAATCTAGGTATTCACATCATGTAGTTATAGGAAGCAAACTCATGAAGGCATTGGGACAAGATCAAGTTATCTGTTGGCATCAATAAAGTCTAGATTATACACATGAATTTTCTATATAAAGGGTTTGCTATGATTTTAACAATCCACTGGTCCATAACGCACATGGTACTTTTGATACTTCGCCTAGTTGTTGGTATCTCGATTGGTTATGATCGAAGTTTTCCCTCAGTGTTAACTGTTACAATGGCTTACAAGAATCTATAGGGTTAGAGCAAACACAATAGATAAGTTCTATTTGCACTCAGGATTAACTATGCACTAGCTCCCAAGCATCTATCGGGTGAGAACACATATGACATAAAATTTATGTTACACGATGCCAAGACTGATAGCTGACCGTTAAAAAAAATATATTTATGTTAATGTTTAGCTAATCAGGTAAAGAAATGTTGTTACTAGTTTAATTTTAGCACTTGTAATTTGTATAAATATGTGAAGCACTTGGAAGCATAAGAAACACTTGAGACACTCTATTCTTTTTTCCCAAAGTAATATACATACTATTCTTTGTATGTGTTATCATTTGAGTTATTATATTTTTTTCTACTATTTCTCATGAATGTTGGAAGTTTAGTATTGCGCATGTGTTGAACGATTACGAATTTAAAGGCACATGTTGGCCTTGAGAAAGGGCCCACTCAATGTACGGTCTCGTTCCAATATTATTTCTCTGTTAATTTGTAAGTAGATTTATAGTTACTTTATAGTATTGCGGATTTCATTTTATTTTGATTGTAAGTGTGTGTGTTATTTTATTTTTTGAGTTGGTGTGATCTTCAAGCTTGTGAAGCTTCCTTTTCAAGAACGCGTGAATGCATGGTTTTCTTAGTTTACGTGGTTTAGGGATTTTGGTAGCTTGATTTTTGAGTATGAGTTGTAGAATCACACACTACACAATTAAGTGCTGTATAATTTCTTAGGTACACTCAATGACATTGAGCTCACCCCTAGGGAAGTGTGGGTGTTTGAGGTGCCGTGTATCAGTGTTTGTGTATGGTCCATAGGCTGTTTCTCTCATTTGAATCCAAATACCCATGCATCCTTTTTATTAGGTCATTCAAATAAGTGCGAGGACTTGCTTCTTGTGTATATAGCACGAAGAGCCTTACAAGGCTACCAACCCTGATCTAACAATTAAAATAGACCATGTAGCTTAAATTGATAATAAAATAATTAAACATATTAATACACCATCATTTTTGCTGCTATTGCCAAGGAGGCACTCAAAAGAGTCAAGAATCCTCACACAATTAGTGTAAAAGATACTTGGGCTAGAAGCGGACAAATGGGTCATAATTACCCCTTTCAGTAACATAGGTTCCCACTATATTTTGTATTAGATCATGATAAATGCATCAAAACATCATAGGTAGGAAGAATATAAAGTCTGTCAAAACCCCAACATGTGGTGTGGTTGGAGCGATTCAAGCTAATTTTTTGACAAGCGATAAGGGAAATCCTTTAAAGGTCATTTTTTTCAAAATAGCACAGTGGGGAAACTACCAAAAGGAGAGACACCAAAGAGGGAAGAAAATCCATTTGACTAGGAAAAATAATGTTCTGAAGGGTCAAATAAAATTCAAAACCCTGAGACTCCAAGTAGGGAAAATATGGTCAATGAAGAAGTAAATGGGCCAAAGCAATAAGGACCTATTACTTTCAAGTTCCACATCGAAGACCCTGATCCAATAGTTCAAATAAAAAACACCCCTCTCTCTACCCTTCCAAAATTTCATGACCTGTCTAAGGAGGGCCCTGATATGTTCCTATTTGAGTTTGATGTTGTCTATCATAGTTGTGACTACTCTATTAATGCTAAAAAATTGAAGGTATTGCCTGTGATATTAAAATATGCATCTCTTCGTTGGTTTATTAGATTTGGGGGAAATTGTATCTCGACTTGGGACGCCATGAAGGATATATATATATATATATATATATATATATATATATATTTTAAATACCAATATTATTTGCAAAGTCTGGGATATCAATGAAGAAATCTTGAGGATGTCATAATCAGATGATGAGAGTTGGAAGATTACGTATAAAGTTTCCAATATAATTTGCAAAGAACAAGGAAAAACACTATGGACCCAGAAACCTCATGTATCCTTTTCCTTAAAAGTATACGAGAAGAATGATTGGAAAGTTTAAACCTTATGAAAGCAGGAGCTGTCTCTTAATTGTCTTATGAGGATATTTATGAC
The DNA here is from genome assembly GCA_034641835.2 of Pinus albicaulis. Classification (NCBI taxonomy): domain Eukaryota; kingdom Viridiplantae; phylum Streptophyta; class Pinopsida; order Pinales; family Pinaceae; genus Pinus; species Pinus albicaulis. Next base: position 1,227,929,155 of record CM076583.1, on the reverse strand, counting down.
TTGTG